>JAQGAF010000307.1:0-58143 GCA_034687865.1 Kryphioiulus occultus
CATTACGCATGCGACGCGCGTGCAACGCCCTCCCGCGGCGCACGCGGACGCACCAGCGCCTCCCGGCGGCGGCGTTCTCGTACTTTCGTTGTCATGGCGACGCTGCCTGCGTTCCAAAATTTGAAATCATCCTGAACGCCAGCGCGTGAGGCGCGTTCTGTATGATCCTGTAGAATTGTAGAACGTCGTATTTTTGAATTCTTTGCCAAATTCAACATAAAATATACCACTGGTGTCCCTTCAATGTTGATTATACTTTGAGTACTGACAGTATAATGACACATCTAGTTGTTTTTGGAATGTTCAAATAATATGACTTCATCTTGGATGAGGGGGTGACCGAATGATGAGTCGTTGTTTTTAAAACTTCGACAAAAACCTCAAATTTGTATTTAGAAATAACGTCTTAACATTTGGGTGATATACATTTTTGTATTGAAATCAAGTGTCTTTTAGTTTTGTCGAGAAATTACGTCAGTATCTTGCGTGGGGGAAGGTGACCAAATGATGGCAGGTGGAGGAGGTCAACCAAACACCGAGTATATTTTTTTTAAAAATTCAAAATATGGGGTAAAATCCAGCATTTATCTTCCTGTTTTGCAAAAATTCGCCATAGGCATACGGATTTCGTATTTTTATTATTACTTTTTTTTTTTAAAAAAACGGTAATATTGTGACTGAAATCCGTGATTTTTTTATTTAATTTTGATACGAATTTCGCCATATGCCTACTTTTTTATTACTATTTGAAAAGATGAGGTTTTTCAAATACTAATAAAAAACGAGGCATATGGCGAAATTCGTATCAAAATTAAATAAAGAATGACGTATTTTAGTTTTTAAACAAAAAAAAAATCTTTTTTGATATTGTTGATCTAATTTGGATAAAAATTTCACCATAGGCCTACAGCTTTTGTTATCCTTTTTGAAAATTATATATTGTTACTTTTGTGTATCCATCATTTTTAATCTAATTCTGATTCAAAGTTTCGCAATAAGTTTGGAAAAGGTCTAGAAGGGATGCATAGATAAGAGAGAGGGGGGTTGAAAATCACCATTTCGTGATGACCTAATACTTGAACGTTCTCTTTCCCAATGGAATTCTAGCGCCACCTATATATGATGATCTATGTGCGACTGACCTACACCCACTGCCCGATATAGGAAAATGTCGTCAAAATGGTGTTTTGCTAAGTTTTTTTTCTTCATTGAATGCATTTCTTAATACCGATGTCATTCCCCTAACCCCTCATCACCCCCTTAAGTTAGTCCCCCTATGGTCCTCCCCTAGGGCTCCCCCATCCCTATCTGGGACCTTCATCAGGTAATCAATTTCTGCCTAATTTGAATTCCTTTCATCCTGCAAACCTGTGAACCCCCTCTCGCACACAGAGTGCGTTACCCCTTACCCCCTCCTTACGATCCATCTTAGAAGGTGCAACAGGTACGTAAGGGGGCAAGGGGTCCGATGAGGCCATTTTATGCGAAGAAACGAAGGAAGGCATTTGTATTAAAACGTGTCTGCTGGCGTAGCCTTAACCCCTTGTCCAGCCCCTTTACCCCTTCTTCGTACATAACATTACGTGTATTATGCATGCGAACCTCCTGAAGTAAAAAACTGGGGGTTCTTTGTGTACGTCAAAAGAGGGGGTTGAAGCGGTCTGAGGATGCGGGCCAGCATGGGGGTCGCCATGCAGGTAATGCCCGAATAAATAAAAAGCTAAAAATAGACGCTTTCCGTACGTTGGGCACTTTTTTTCTCAAAGCCGCCATGTTTGCTAACCATAAAACGCCGTAGGGTCCAATGGGAATGAGACGGAGAAAGGGCATAGGGATGTTTTGTATGTGCGATGGAAGAATTTGCATTTTCCATAACTTAAATCCGATCTTCAGTACTCTGTTTGAATTTTTTTTTTCGAGAAATGAAAAAGTTTTAATAGCTGTTTAAATAACATACACTATCTATCGTTAGATTTAAAATAATATCGATTTATACAGAAAGTCGTTTTTTCGGCATGACGAAACTTACGTGTATTTTTAACTGTATAAGTAGATTCTAAATAACGCTTTTTCTTTTAAAATATTCTTGAAGAAACCAAAAAGTGGTTGAATATATTGGCCAGAAATATACACCTACATATACAGGTATTTTTAAATTTAAAAAAAATGACTAAAAAAAACATTCTTGCTGTTTTGTTTTTTGCTATAAATATTGTCCAAATATACAGACTTTAAAAAAATTATTGTTTTGTGTGTATAAGTCGAAAATATGGTTGACGATTATAATTTAAAATTTCGAAGTATTCTTTCGAGCTTTACATGTATGTTTGATTTTTGTTCAAATGATTTTTCATTATAAAAATATTTCTCATCATATTTAAAAAATATGACTCGTGCATGTTTATATCGAAAAAAATGGGTAAGTTAATGCAATGAAAGTGAATCATTGATTACAAATTAAAAAAAGATATTCTTACAGTTTTAGTTTTATGCCATAAAATTGATTTGTAAATGCATTAAGCATTGTCCTTATGCGGTACACAGTATTTAAAAGAAAATACTGTTTTGTATAAGCCGGAAACATGGTTGTTTACAGTATGGAAAAATCGAAGGAATATAATTTCAAACTTAAAAATTTTTTTCGAGCTTTATTTTTGTTACGATTCTTTTTTTAAATGAATTGGTATTATATGTCAAAAAAAATGGTCGATTTTAGTTTTAGGAGACTATGTGATTAATTTCAAATTAAGAAATAAGATATTCCTCGAACCTTATTTTTGCCAAGTATGTTGAGTATTTTAGAAATTCTGTATAAATATTTTTTTCTTAAATTTGTAATGTAAATAATATTTTTGCGTAGATCGAAAACACGATTTTGGTTTATTAAGAAAGTGAAAGTTATCCCCTTCCCCCTTTATTAATTCTGTCCACCTTGACCTTGCATCGCTGAGTTTTCCCATGTGGCCCAAGCTAAGGAGGTCCTTATTTGACCCCCTTGGGGCAGGACCCTTTTCTCCGCTCGGTTGAACGGCCCATTTTTAACGCGTCTTTTCTCTAACCCCTTCTTCTCTTTTGGTGCAACGCAAAACCCCCTTTTTCCAGACGTCTATGACCACGATTAACAATAATAGGAAATAAAAAAATAAGAGTGAAAATGCAAAAGGGTTATTTCTCACGCTGCAGGGGAAAGCAGGGGGTTGAAGGTCAGCCGACAGGTAAGAACGGTCGACGGGGGTCGAAGGTCAAGGGGGAAGGGGTACATGCTGACGTAAGGGGGGATTCCTCATATGCAAAGTCTAATGTACTGTGATGGATATCTACATGAAACACCTTGCTTAAGTTACCTGTATATCTTGAGCATTTCCCAGTCTTCTACTGGAGCACTGAACTATCCACCTTTGACTTGCTTGAAGCGAGAAAACCGATAATTTTCTTTATGCTAATCGATTTAATGACTTACTCGTCAAGAAACTAATTATATGGCTATTGGTCCAAGCACAATTAAGGAACATCCCATTCTCGTCCTAATTAGTGCTTTCTTTGCTCATCGAACCAAAGTCTCTAATTATATTGAGCTCAGTCCCTAGACATTAAAACAAACGAAAGAATTAGGGGTTTGACCTATGCCCATGTCGATAATCAGGGAAAAAAACAATGAATTATTGACGATAACGTATCAATTAAAAGATCCATTAATGCTAATTAAAAGTTGCTGCACAACCATGGCCATAGGATCGCGTGATAAGAAGGGTCATCTAGTCGAACGAGGGGGTGGACATTTGTCAAAAATGATGTCCACTCAGTGCTTTCGAACCTTACCTACATGTAATTCTCATGCATGGTGACTACCAACCTGGAAAACCTGGAAACCTCAGCAAAATTTGAATCGAAACCTGCAATTTTTCCAAGAATTTTTCAGTATCAAAATTGTGTTGGTGTTTGCTATAGTTATATAATTCTGATAAATCAGCACAAAAAGGATTGCCCAATAATCAATTCTATCATTGTCCAAAAATTCAGCATGTGTGGCTATTCTAAAAAAAAATTCCGTCGTCGCTCTTAAATTAATCTTTATGCATTATTGGTGATTTAGTTTAAAAAAAATTAACGTGCCGTCAATGTTGACTTTGTTAATAATATTTCTGGAAAATGTTTTCGAGAGATTATACCTATAAAATCCCTTGTTTCTGGTAATTTTTTTGTTCCAGTTGCGTCTATGAAGTTAATTTCTGTCAAAATATTTCTGAACTTTTTAAAATGATCCAAAACTGAATTATCGGTGAGCTAGTTTATAAAAGCTCCTAAATTTTCTTTCATCGTTATTTCCAAATAAACATTTCGAGGAAAATAAATATAAAATTCATTATTTCAGGTTGAATTTTTCGAAGAAACGTTTGTAAAATCATTTTTTTTTTTTTTTCTTTTTTTTTTCTCCTTTTTCATTCAAATCAATCAAGAAATCATCCTGTTAAGACCCACAAGGTCCTAAGACCCGTGTGTGGGATCCAGTACGGAGAGTTACCATAATTATGGAATTATTTCCCTTCAAATATGTTTGTTTGGTAATGTTGCCTGAAAACCTACATTTCGCCTATGGTTGTTTCATCATTATTATTATTATTATTACTAAATACTGCTTTAAAATTGGGGAACTCGTTTAGTCATTAAAATATATTTCTTGAACCTGGAAAAATCAGGGAATTTCGTTTTCGGAAATTAGTAGTCACCATGATAGACTGAATATTAACTTCAACAAGTTTGTTAAATACACAAATAAATAAAAAAAAACTTTACGTAAACCTTTCAAAAGTCCTGCCCATCACCCTAAATGACAAAAGCAAAACAAAGACCACCGGGCTGCAACAACACCAAAATTCCCTACGTAATTTCTCACACTTTTTTACAACTTTTCCCCAAACTTGCATAGCGCATGGCATGCACACGTCACGCACCTGCCTTTGGGTTGACCCTTTCATGACCCCTGACGTGCCACCCTCGCCCCGCCCATCGCGACAAGGAGGGTTAATCCGTCGTTACGCTTAATGAGTGGTTAGCCGTCGCTCGTTAATTGTCCCGCGGGCTAATTAGAAGTCAGGACAAAGGCTAGGGGGCGCTGATTATACAGGGGGCCCCCTGATTATAGGGACAGATGACGGGATGCGACGATTAACAAAAAAACAAATAAAGGATACGAAGGGCGATTAGATTAATAATTAGAGAAAGGTGCTGGCTAATCGACGGTGCGAGAAGACAAAGGTTAGGTGCACTTCCGGTACAGACGCGACACTTAGTGACAGTTTTGCTCATTATCAAACTGACCAAATTTCATTAATTTTAGCACCAAAGCTGAAAAGGAAGTCGCTAATGCGTAATTCCTCCTTGTTAGGACACATGGCTACTGTAAAAAATAATGTCATTTGGCAATTTATATTCTCCAGAGACGCGAATTTAAAAAAAAAATGAAATAACATTTGGCAATTTTTAATATCAAGAGGTATATGATTAAAGAAATTAAAAAATGTCATTTGGCAGTTTTTAATATTAAGAGATATAGTATTGAGAAATTTTAAAAAATGGCATTTGGCAATTTTTATTATCCAGAGATATGCTATTAAAAAAATTTAAATGGCATTTGGCAATTTTTAATATCAAGACGTATATGATTCTACGATTGATTCTATGATTAGGCAGTTTTTAATATTAAGAGATATAGTATTTAAAAATTTCATAATGACATTTCGGAATTTGTAATATCGAGAGATATTCATGTATTATTGACTTTTTTTTGGAAAAATGTCATTTTGCACTGCTACTATCAACCGATGCATTATTTAAAAAATAAATAAAATGCCGTTTGGCTTTTTTAATATGAAGAAATATATTATTGCAAAATTTAAGTCATTTGGCAATTTTTAATAACAAGGGATATATTTTTTTTAAAAAAATTAAAAAGTGTTATTTGGCAATTTTTATTATATAATAATTTTTTAAAAAATGTCGTTTAACAATTCTCAATAATCTTTAATATCAAGCGACATTGAGTTTTTTAAATGTCATTTGGCAATTTTTAATATCAAGAGATATTATTTAACAAAATTTAAATGTAATTTGACAATTTTTATTACCAACAATTACATGTATATTGTTTTTCTTATCTAATATAAATTGATTCAGAAAGTGAATTTTTTACTCAAAATATTTTGTGCATGTGCTATGCTTTGGAGGATGTCCAAGTATTACGTCGTTATTCACCCTGTGGCTTGTTCTAATTGTGGCATTTTTGATCGAACGCTGTATTTTAAGGTAATTTCCACTGTACCAAAAACCGTTGTGTAGCGACATGGAAGCTGCTGTGGGGTCTCGGGGTCACCACCCTCGTAATGGGGGTCACCGAAAGAGCCTCGATGCCGCCTTAATTCTTTTAATTGCTTAATTATTTTCGGCTTCTCGATTAATTTCAAACAATGGCGAGGGGGAGGTGAAAACAATGGCGGGCGTTAATTGTTTTGCATATGCATTCATTATCTGATTGCTATACGCAGCGAAATCAAACTGTGAATCGTTAATCGTTAACGACTGGTCAGCCAGTTGCACCAATGACCTTACAATATGTTCGGAAACAATTCTCGAGACTCATGGAAGCCATTGAACTGACTTTGGAGCGAGTTATAGTTTTGTTTTTGAGGCAATCTGATTTATATGTACAGTATTTAAAAGCCAACACAATGAAATATATCGTTGTATTTTACTAAATAATTCAACCAGAGAAGTTGAAGGAATTACTTAGTGCTATTGTTCCTTCCTCCTAATTTATGAAATCATTTTCAAGCCGAACAAGCATGCTGAGAGGGCTCTAAATACTTGCTTTTCCCAGAATTTCAGGCAAAAAACAAGACTTGTTGTTGTTTTTTTTAAAAAAAAAGTTTTATTGGTTAGAATTTATTGAATATTATTGATACAACTTGTAAATCTGCACCCCCATGACTTTTGGTACACCCTGTAGCAGGCAGGTGGCGCCACTGTCTACTGGCAGCTGCTCTTGTACAGGGTGATCACGAAGTCCCGCACTGCCCAAACTGATAACCTCTCTGCACTAATATTCAACACCGGTCCCAATAATATTAGTTTACACAACTTCTAATGAATATTGGATATCTCACTCACCTCATTGTAACTGTTGTACTTTATTGTTTTAGGTAACAATTTTTGCTAGCACATTCAGTACATGTACTACCTTGCCAATACAGGGTGTCCTTTCATTAGTTGCATTATTGCAACTGTTGTACTTTAATGTTTCAGGGTCGAAGATGTTTGTCGCTTGCTCCGCCTCTGGGAGGAGTCGCACCCGGACACGCCCCTCGACTACGACATGATTCAGACGGCCGGAAGCACGTGCGACAACGGTCAACTTCCGCACCATGTCAGCACCAGACCGGAAGTGGACAGACTGTGCGTTGAGTTCGACAGGTTTCTGAGGGAGATTGACATCAAGCCCCTTGTGGTTACAGTGGCCAGGTAAGTCGTATGCCGAAACTGACAAAAAGGCCCTATAGACCCTGGTGTTCCTGTTTTTGTCCCCAGATATCTCTAAGGACCTGTTTCGTATTCATGACACTTTCGTGAAACAAAGTTTTGTACCAAATAAACTGCTGTGCAAAATTATCGCATAACCTCAAAATGTACAAAGCACATCCACACGTTTTATGGTCAACTTTTTATTGCAATTAATTTAATTTCGTGAATCACACTGGGTATTTATGGAGTGAAATTATGTAATGTGATGGCATGAATTAATACAAATGATTACATTACAAAAACGCAATGCTCAGTAAAAACAATTAATGATAAAGCTAAAAATTCGACAATTAATATTTGCCAATAGACAGTTAGAGAAATTTCGTACGAAATGTTACCTTTTGACGTCATTTCCTGTGCCAAAAATGTGTTTTCGGCGAAATGTTAAGAAAACTATACATTTCGTTCGAAATCTATGCCATGATTTCCTACGAAATGTGTACTCACACGAAATAATCGGGGAAAAAGGTGCGCATGTGTAGAAAACATTGTGATTGGACTGCTATCTGGCCGTACCAATGGTAAAAATAGGAACTAGTCTACTTTTCTGTTCAGGTTGTAAATAAAGTCATATTTCATGATCACATTTTCGATGTGTAATAGTTGAAATTTAGAGCAGAAAGTTGGGTGAATTTCCATAGAGGAATTTCTGTCCGAAAATTCTAGAACGGCAACAGTTGTCCCAATGGAACGTAGGCACGTGCAAACAAAAAGAATTCGAATTTGGCGCTGAATGACGTCATCGGCGAGCACGTGCGCAATATACAGGATGAGGAAAAGTAGGGATCTTGCAAATAGCGTTTAAAACTTTTGCTTCACCCTGTATGACCGTTGGGGGCCCCAAAAGTTCGTTGAAAATTACATAAAACACTCGTCGGTGAAGTCGAGCACCCTCTGCGGCTAATGCATTATATTTTTAAGAAGAAAAAAACTTATCGGTTTGCTCCTATCCGGTTTGCTCCGATCGTTCAGGACGCCCCCAAAAACACTCGAAAATTTCAAGTTTTGGTTTTTCAAAAACGCTCGTTTTTGTTTTGTTGGAAATTTCTGGTGTTTGGAATCGTTATTTTATATGCATGAGGGCAGGGAGGGGGACGATGGAGCCTGAGCACGTCCCCTCACTCTCCACCACAACCTGACTCTCTCAGTCTCTGGTACTCACGAATCGCCCAAAAATTGCAAAAAAAAAATGCTAAAAAAATGAAGTTTTTTGTGGCCTCGCCCGGACCCCACGCACATCCATCACGACTCCACCAGGGCACGCAGGGTGTACACCGCCGCTTGCCTTACAGCTCCATAAATAAAAAGCGAAATTCTGACCCCTCGGGTAATTTTTTAAACTGCTTGAAATCACCCCTTTTTAATTCGCCCCCTTTACCTTTAAAATGCCGTCTCAAATACGCCCCAAGTTTTGATGGGGTTGTTTTCAGACCCGTCTTTGATCCTGGTCAGTTTCAGGGGTGGCTGAAATTGCTAGAATAACGTCATTTTATTCGGTATACAATGCCATTTTCATGCCCCGCAAAGTTACATCGAAGGTAGAGCACATTCAAGTATTACATCGTCATATTTTCGTGATTTTCAGATAAATGATAACAAAATCATTGACCAAAAATTGTCGATTGGAGCGAAATGTGTGTAAAAATCAGTTCATAAATGATTGATTTTAGCCAACATTTCTATTAAAGCCACATTTATTAATTATAAGACGTTTATTATGTCATCACATTTTCCCGATGGCAAAAATATCGCCTATGGAGTTGCTTTTTTATATCATTCGCTTCATTGGGACTTTTATGGGTTAAAATTCATCATCTTTGAACTCATTTTCAGAAAAAGTTTACTCAATTTCGAAAATTCTTTGGCCATTCGTTTAGGCAGGAGGGGGTTTGGAAATGCTGGCATGGGGACTCTGGAAATCGCCAAAAAGTGATGACATAATATTAGAACGTCCCCCATAATCACTAGCTTTTCAAAAATTATTGAAATGTCGAATTGTGCGAATGGTTTAAAAAATTAGATCAGAAATGATGTATTTTAGGAACATACAGTAAGTTAATTAAATTATTATCATAGTCGAAAATTGTATACGAACATTGGCAGAAATAATGGATTTTTAGTATATTTTTAAAAATGGTAATAACGAAGGGATGTATGCGAAATTTTGTGCAAAACTGGATAGCAAATGATGGATTTTAATCCAGTAGTTTATAAAAACCGATGAGTTACCATTTAAATGGTTACTCCTATTCCTCTAAGTCTTCTTAATACTTGAACGTCCCCTCATCCCAGGAACCCTGTAAAACAAATGATTTTCATTATTGACGAATATAAAAAAATTGATTTCAGCAATAGAGTTTAGTGCACTTCGTGCTTTCTTCTTCTTTACTCCAGATGATGTGATTTTTTTGTCTTTATGACAACTTAGATCGAGCGATGACGACTATTGCCCCCCAGAAGATGTGGATTACATCCAAGAGAAAGCCATCTCGTGTCTCTCGGGGCTCTATGGTCCACTCGACGTCCAGTTGGCATACCTTGAACGAGATAGCCCCGGGTAAACAATACTTTGCGCTAAATTTGGTCATTGCCAAATTTTTTCGTCAGCATTCATTTTATTGTTTTATCCTTCTTGATTTTAGGATATAAGTACATAATTTCCAATACAACTTTGCGAGCATCACTCGTGTTTTCATCGAGATAATACTCACTGTCACCTGAAATTATCATTATTCACTTATTAAAATTAACTCATTTTTTCTACACATTTGTGGTCATATTTTACAATCCAGTATGAATTCTACTGATGAGACCTCGAAATATCATAAACACAACTGTCTAGCTAGGTAGGAAAACATTTAATTTTCTAAAATTCAAGTGCTCTTAATCATCATGGATGCTTAAATTTTTTATTCCAGTATTTGGTGAATTATCTTCGCATGATAAATTACAGCTTCTCAATTTTCAACAAAAAAAATTCAAATACTCGTAAATAATATACGAGAGAGACGCTCGAACTCGCAAAGAAATCGAGTACATGCAAATTTGAGATGTTTATAAAAAAAATAAGTCTGTGGACTTTCAGCAACTTGGTCTCAACCTAGACCAGGACTATTAAAATTAGGATTTTTTCTCTGCTAGTTCAAGTGTGATCACAAATCTTCAGTTTCCTTTTCAGATTTCCAATAGCAGATCAATGCGCTTTCATCGACTGTTAGTGCCCATTCATCCTGAAATAATCATTGAAAGTAATTAGCAAGACAGGAATGCTAAAATCTCATATTTGGGCTTTTACATCCTGTATTTTGGTAGCTATTCGTAAAATGTTGTGTTTTTATAAATTCCTGCGAACCTTTGCATCCCATGTGGCACAGACCAAGGGGGATTTGTGTATACGTCCTAGTGAGGAATGCCTGGTCAAACTATAACCATCCTCGACTTCAATCAGAATTGCATTATTTTCCCTAGAAATACAAAATAAGCATTGCATGAGTTAACAAATTTAAAATCAAAGAAAACCTATCAGCACAGAACTAATTTTAAGCTTAATTTGCAGTTTTTAGAGAGAAGACATACTCACTTGCACGTTGCGACAAGAGTTGGCAAACCCGTATTTTCGTTGGTCTCTAAATTAACAAACTGTGTTGGTGGAAGAACCATCTAAAACAAGAAAGCAAGTTGGCAATTTGTACCTTCAAAGATTTTTTGACAATCTGTCCATGCAGGTAAATTACCTTTAATTCCTTAGCTATCGATTCTCTGTCAAATGACTTTGTGATTTCCACCTAAAAATCAAGAAATAGTTGATATTGAAATTGTATCGATGCAAGTAACAGTGAAAAACATACAAATTAATTCTCGGTATAAATAATTCTCCTTCTTACTCAAAAACATAGTTTACTCGAATGTTGGAATAAAACGTTCGATATACCTCACTTATTTCTATACTTACAAATTATGGGAAGTCTTGCAATATCAAAACAAGGATAAATTAAATTAAATGTGCAAATATAGAAATGATTAAAGTAAATTAAAGAAATTGAATTATTTCTATATTTACAAATTATTACAAGTCTCACAATATCGATTTGAATTACAAAAAAAAAGAACACTCACATTTTCAACGTCCCAGAGTTGAACTGTTTCGACGTGTGTCAGGCAGGCGATGGAACTCCCTCGCTGGCACCATCTTAAGATGTCCTACAAAGTGAGACAATCCTAATATCAGTTTCTCAAGCCAAAAAGACTTGTATACAGGGTGCGTTGACCAGTGTATCGAAATAGGCAATAGTTGGATCTAAGGTATAGTACGTACCACCGAGGATTCTGTGTTCAAGGTATTTTGCAAAGCGTCATCTTCGCAGGGTTGGCTTATGTCGAAGATGTTGATGAGTCCATCCGTGGAACCACTGGCCATCGTGTTCGGCTTCTCAGGGTGGAAACGAACCTGTGTGATGTCGTCGGTGTGCGAGTCCGAGTAACCCCCCAGCAATTTTGGACTTCTTATATCCCTGAAAGTACACAGATTGAGCGTGCAGACTGACCCCTGATACTGGACATCTGAAATAGAGCTAGGAGGTAAACTGACCAGAAGAGCAGGAAAACATCTGTGATGATTGCTTCGGTGCCACCAGTCACGAAAGCTCCATTGCAACTGACATCGAAGCTGCTCATTGTTTTACGCTTTCCTCCAGAGTCGTCTGGTTGGAGATAAACAAATGTGGATGGATTAGTTTTCAGCTTTTTGAGTAAGTACTGACAACTGCTTTCAAAGCTTCTAACTCTTTAGCTTACCTTGAAATTGCTGAACCGAACGTCCTTGCTTTAAATCCCAAATCCTGAATGGGCAGAGAAACCATTCCTTGATTATTATTCGAAATTTTAACTATCAATAATGATTAATGGAAGGTGCATACCGAATCGTCCCATCGAGTGAAGATGAATACAATACGTTGGGGTCTGATTTGCTAAATTTTAACCCAGTAATCGTTTTTGCATGACCTGAAACGTTATAAAGTTTGTTCAGTTATATTCATTTATAAAATTGAATATATTTCGTCTTTCCCTCGTATACACTATTTGTAAAACTGCAGTTGTAAATTTTAGAAACTTAATTCTCTTGTAAAATTTCCCCTGAATCATTTTTAAAAATAATTTTCTCGTTTTATTTGTGGAAAAACGCATATATGGAGCAATATTTAAAAACAGTTTCTAGTGATATACTACATGCATTTTACTCAATCATGTTTTTCTATTTAAATACGGGGAAAATGTTGAACATGTTGTGGAAGACAACAATTTAATAAACTATCCACTATTTGGACTGAATAATTCAGGTACCATATACATTGTACTAATTCAGATAACAACTTAATAAAATATCCACAATTTATGAACTGAATTATTCAGTCCGTAAATTGGAGATTTTATATTAAATTGTTATCAGTATTGCTAAATATTTGGTTATTTAAAGATAATTTAATAAAATACCCAAAATTTATGGACTAAATTATTCAGTTATTTTCCAGTTATTCAGTACCTACATTGACGATTTTTTATTAAATTGTTATTTTCCACAACAGGTTAAACATTTATTAATAACCAAATCTTGAGAAATATATTAGCGAGAATTCGCATAAGTTCCTAGTTGCATTTCACGAGAACTGTTCTAACATATTTTTCCATATACATGTATTCAGTTTTCACAAAAAAAGCTCGAAAATCTTTCTTGCCTAACGAAGCATTAAGATTCCAATAACAAACTTTGTAAGAAATTTGTAAAAAAAATGACCTAACTTTTTTTAAATGGATTAATATTTGTAGAGGAGCAAGAGTCAATATTTTCATTTGTTTTCTTCACTCCGTACAAATAGAGTAATTAGAGAAATATTAATTCTAATATGATATTATGTATAAAGCCACCTTTGAGCGTGTTGATTTTATTGAGATTTTCCCCTTCGTAAATTGCGATAGTGTGATTGGTGAGTGCAAGTGCTATCAAGCAATCGCCATCGCACGTGGAGGAGGCCGAGCACGTGGCCAGACCGTGTGTGTTTACGTTGGTGTCCATGGCAACGGGCGCCTTGCACGTGCTCCGGTAGCGCCGCCTGTCGTCCAATTCCATTTCGTGGTTGTCACGTGCTGCCTTTCGAACTTCGACTTCTTTCTGGAACGTTATTTCTGCTAAAGATAATCGTGGTGAAAAATTGGTTGATTAGAAAATGTTTCTCGACAAGTTTTGGCGATCGTCTCAAGCATCATTTGGAGGTGAGCATATCAAGTGAATCGAGCGAAATCAGTTTCGTTTTCCATTCGGATTCGAAAAGTAGCGGCAATTTGAGTTAGGCCTAAGTTTATTCGCCTCCAACGTTGATATCTCTACGCAGAAATAACAACGTTGGAATTTTAATGAAGACGAACGAATTTAACGTCGTTTTCGACGTTATTGCGATGTTGACGTAATGTGGGACGATATTGAAATATCTGAACTGAAAAACCTTGCTTTGCGAGAGCGGAACATGCGTAGCTTACCTTCTCTTTTTCGCTGTCTGCTTTCAATGGGGGGTAGGAATACTGTACAGGGTGTAACATGAATCAGAGACTGCTCTGCATGAATGGTTTCGTGTTGCGCTTGAACAGGGCCTCCTGGCTTGACCTACTCACTTGTGTGATGACTCATCATGACTGTGACATTCATGCGCTATTAGGGCAGTCGCCATACCGGCCCTAGCTGTTGAATTAATCCCCCTATTTAGCCACAGGATGTGTAATAGTATTAAATACACCCATTGGTCCCAACCCGGTTCAATGTGCACAACACTACTCATTGAACTGGGTTGGGACCATTGGGTAAATTACACACCACAATTGTTATCCTGTCTAGGACTGTAAGCACCAATTCTACTTCGTGCTAAATACCCCACAGTCAGCGTCATTGATGACGTGTGGCAACGACTACCACTACATGGAAAAATGAAACCCAGAATAAATAAATGACAAAGAACTGTCAATCCATTTTTCGGGAACTGTCCTGGCATTTATCTGAGGGGTGTGTGATACGACTTGAAATTCACAATCAGAATAGTGGCAAGGCTCAAAAACCACAATCAGGATACTTGGATAGGCCTAGTGAGAAGGCTCAAAAACCACAATCGGGATAGTTGTAAGGTTCGAAAACCATGATCAGGATAGGTGTAAACCACGAAAACCGCAATGAGGATAATGGGTAGCCTTAAAAGCCTCAATAAGGCTAGTGGTAAGGCTGAAAAACCACAATCAACACAGTGGGAAGCCTCGAAAACCATAATCAGGATAGTGGGTAGTCTCAAAAAACACTCAGAATAGCTGACAAGGGACTCGGACCAGGGTCTCCCAAATGGAAGGCGAATACTCAGGAAATAACGAGCTAAAACCTAGTTTTACAACCAATTTAAAAGCAAAAACTGCGATGATGTATTATTGTGTATCTTTGGAAAAAGATTGCCACGTTTTTTAATTATTGCGTTTTAGCTTTGGTATGCCTTCAGCAGACCAACATGCCTTGCTCAGTTTATGTAGGACTGCATGCGAGCAAAGTATTTGCAAATTGCCAATAGACGCAGATACTTTCATGACTATGATAAAAAGCAAAACCAAAATTAGTTTATTGCGTGTGATAAATTGCACAGAAAGAACAAAACGCTTAAATCAAAAACAGTTTAACGATGAAGAAAATGCCACCAAGAGTTCAGCCAACATGCTTATGTTTATGTGCAACAGAAGTAACTGCGGGGGTTGAAAATGATCTCACAATGAGCCACATTTCTTGATGTAATTTATGAGTCCATTGGTGGAGGAGTCATGGCTGCTAACGGGACCTTTCCCAGCCAATTCGGGCTGAATCACTTTGGCCAACTGCTTGCCCAATTCCACCCTGAAAATGTGAAAATGAATGATAGTCAACATTTGCATTCGCGAGTCCAAGTGAAAACTAATATGATTGAAAGTAAACCTACCCCCACTGGTCAAACGAATTGATGTCCCAGATGATTCCCTGGGTGAATATCTTGTGCTCGTACATAGCTGCAGAAAAATTATCGTTATTCAAAGACGTGAGCATGCTTCACAATTAATTTAAAGATAGAAGCTCACCGATCAAGGCGCCGAGGTTGAACGGCGTTAGTTTTTCAACCAAAATTGAATTTGTTGGCCTGTTGCCCTCGAAAACCTAGGAAATTGATTACAATTTAGCGCCGAGGCTACGGGATAGAGTATAAAACAACTAGGGCTGCCTACCTTATGGGGAAGAATCTTTTCCAGTTCAGCTCCGCTTTTCCCGGCAGCTTCCAGTTCGGCACGGGCTTCCTCCTTGGTTTTGCCCTTCATCAAGGCTTCGGTTTGAGCCAAGAAATTGGCCAGAAGGATCTTTGGAAATCAGAAATTCACTGTTTTTCTAATGCGGAATTTTCTTCAGCAAGGAATTTGAACCTTTAGTTTACCTCGTGATGAAGTCCACCGTGAATTGGGTTCTGGGTTTGAACCGGGGCGATGAAGTCGCACGGGATGAGACGGGTACCTTGGTGGATGAGTTGGTAGAAGGCGTGCTGACCGTTGGTGCCAGGTTCGCCCCACACAATAGGTCCTGTTGCATAGTTGACACGCTTGCCACCTCTGGTCACGAATTTTCCATTTGACTCCATGTCCCCTTGTTGGAAGTAAGCGGGGAAGCGATGCAAATACTGAAAATTAAACGTTCCAGATAATGATTAGTTGGCTCAGAAATGTCTTGTTTAGGGATCATGGTTTTGAAAGTCCTGACTTTGATAAAAAATGAGTCGTGGAAATGGACGTTGCAGCATTTCGATAAGACATTTTGCTTTTTGGAAAAGTAATCTATTAATGCAATGATATTGGGCTGATGGATTACACCACCGAACCTGTTGTTGGGGCACCATGTTCTTGGGTAATAAAAATCAATTTCTGAGTTGTAGGCCTCTGCTCCCCAATCTGTCCAAACTAATAACCACTCTAAACTAATCTTAATTCAGCATCCCCCAAGGATATTAGTTTAGACTGGTTCTACTATAGAGTATTGAGTTGTAATAACCTGATCATATGGCAGCAAGCAGTGGCTCTCTGCACCGTACAGATCGTGATACCAAACGCCGAGCAAGGCCAATATGATGGGTAACTGGAAATAAGAACAGAGATTGTCAAAATACGATGTGAAACAGATATTTTGTTAAAAAACAGAAGAACTTTGTAATATAAGCAGCTTTTAGCATGTCTCACGTTCTTCTCAACGGGTGCCGTAAGGTAGTGCTGATCCATGAAATGCGCACCGGCAAGCAGCTGCTCAAAGTGGTCCATGCCTAGAAATCAAGTTGATCGTTTGAAATTATGATGAATGGTGATTTCAGTTAGCCAGAAAATATTCGACTCACCGACAAACAAGGCTATGGACAGTCCAATAGCTGACCACAAGGAGTAGCGACCACCTACCCACTGAAAGAATGAATCAAACATTTGAGCATTTCATGACAATGCCCAAGCTCTGGTTATGTCTGGCACGTACATCCCAAAATTCAAAAGCGTTCTTGGGATCGATGCCGAACTTTGTCACTTCGGGAATGTTAGTCGACAGCGCCACGAAATGCTTGGCAACTGCCGATGGCTGAAAGCGGAATAGAAAAATAATGAAGATAATTTATCAATCCTAAAATAATTATTTTTAGCTTAAGTATGACTGAAGACAAACAAGCAAAGAAATCTTACATCTTTGGCAAAGCTAAGCAACCATTCCTTTGCGGAAGTGGCATTGGTGATGGTTTCTTGAGTTGTGTAAGTCTGAAAATAATTATTTAAAGACATTAGTAGGGTGATGGGCAGACAATTTGCATAGATGAGTCAAGAGCCTAATTTACTTTGGATGCCACGATGAATAATGCGGTTTCCGGGTTGAGCTTCTTGAGCGTTTCGGCCAAGTGAGTGCCGTCGATGTTGGACACGAAATGCACCCTCGGACCCACCGCGTATGGCTTCAAAGCCTCAGTGACCATGTAAGGACCCTGCAGGGAAGAAATGGTCATAAAAGTCCAGGGCAGTTTTCAAGTGGCTTGGAAAACTGACGTTTGGTTTAATTGGTTACGAACCAAGTCAGAGCCGCCGATCCCGATGTTGACCACGTCGGTGATGCTCTTGCCGGTGAAGCCCTTCCACTGACCAGAGATGACCTCTTGCGTGAACTCACGCATGTGCTTCAGCACAGCGTTCACGGCTGGCATAACCTGGGTTCAAAAGAAATATGTTTTATTAACAATTTAGGACTTGGCATTAGATTCAAATGTGTTATGGCTCCTGATTTTGGGGTTTCCAGATTTAGAGGTTAATTTATTTCATGTTGACAAACTTTGAAAGTTCCAATATGCGTTTTTTTTCAATTGATTTTATAGGCTGAAGTTGGCCATCCTTTTTTGCGGTAGTTTAAAGTAAATATTTGAATCATTTTAAGGTAATGGGCAAAGGAAAAGGCAAATTTAAAGTTCGCAAGATTCTAAGTAGTCATCCTTATCATCCTTATTTTTCATGGCCGATAGGTTCTTATACAGGTTCTTGGATAGGCTCATAGACATAGTCTTGACAATTTCCCAAAGTTCTTACATCTTGTCCATCCACAACAATGGGCTTGTTGGAACGGTTTCTCAAAGCGGTATGGAGCACAGCTCGACCCTCCGTGAAATTGATCTTCTCCCCAGAAAACATGGCATCTCGGGCAGCTTCCACTTTCCTGGCTTTAGCCTAATTTTCATTCAGAAACAAAGCAAAAAATGAAAGAAACTGCAGACAACGAGGTTGGCATGCGCTAAATGTCACGAGATAATTGTGCGAGTTCTTTTGCACAAAACTATCCAATGGAACGATGACCACGAGTGGCTGTGGTATTGTGGTACGAACTGATTGTTGAATAATGTCCAAGAAAGCCACTCGAGTAAAAAAGGTTTTTCTGGACTTACCAAGTCAAACAGAAGCCTAAGTACGTCGTCGTTGATGAGGTTTTTCGAGTAGTCTAGCAGGATTTCACCTCCACCGTTAGTGGGCAATGTTACGCTGCAAAATTACACAAAATTGAGAAAGTTAACAGTTTTTATTTGAGGCATGATTGTCCTAATTCAAAAAAACACAAGTTTGAAAGGCATTATAAAGTCAAGCTTTACCTCCAAATTTGAAAAGTAGCTTAATTTTATTTCATAATCCGTCCTATTTCTTGATTGTGACAGGGTTTCTACCGACATTTACGTTATTTCCCTGACTTTTCCTGACTGACCAAAGTAAATTTCCCAGATTTAAAAAAAATTCTGTCGGAGCATAATGCATTCAAACCTTCTCAGAGATATAGTTATTAATATGCTCCTGATACTGTAATTATTTTCTTGGGCTCTAGTACTTTCTGGGGTTTTGCATTTTTATCAGAGAAATAACCAAATTATTAATTGATCTATTAGATATTTTTTGCAGCTCTGATAATTTCTGCGAAATTTAAAATTATTAATATTTATAAGTAATATGTTAACCTCCTTGCAAAATTAATAGGCTACTCTTTTATCATTCATAATAATTTTTTATTTCACTGATAAAAATGAAAGGAATTTCCCTGACTTACAAGCACAAACTGAATTTTCCCGGACCATTGTATTCCTCTCTGACGTTTTAGAAATCTCCGAATTTTAATTATTTTGTAGCAATTTAAAAAATGCAAGTAATTTTGTATTCGCATAACAACATTTTTGGTGTTGATTTTGAAATTTTCAATTTTTGCACATTTAATTAATCAAGGCTTTATAAACGGCCATGAATTATGGTTTAGTTAGCTGTTAGGTTAATTTAATTTGTTTTCGTTGTTTGTTTGTTTGTTTGGTGGAGGTTAAGGGCACAATGCCTACAAGGCAAAATAGCGCCCAGACGATGGCAACCCTGGTTTTTTACATCATTTTTGTTGGACACAATATCATTTTGTGCGCAGTCAGCCAATTTCAAGGTGAACTTGTGTAATAAGGAAAAAATGGGTTGTTGGTGGAGGAAATATATTTCCAAACAGGATTTTAAGTTTTAAGCGAACATCCTATGAGCACAACTGGAAATTCTTGTCTAGAAAATAGTAGTCACGTTTTGTAATAACAGAGCTGCTGAATTACAACCAAGCACAGTCATAAAAGTTTAACTGAAACTGCTGGCCTTGCATTTAGATTGATGATTTAATTTAGTTTCAAAGTGAAGGCGTAATTGAAAAACATCCAAGGCCTAACATCTTGCAATTTTTACCTGAGTTTTAATACAGGTAGATATTAGCTGACAGCTACAGGGTGCCACTATTGAGCCAAAGCAGGTTTTAAGCTCGGTAGGCTATCCATTTGAGCCAATATCAATGCAGTACTGTAGAACTGGGGCTGAATATTAGTTTAGAAAGCTTATTGGTTTGGACAGGGACTACCACTTTAGACAGATTCTAGGCACCTGATAATTAGTTTATGGAGAACATTATTTTAGAAAATATGTATAGAATATGTTACTTTAGACAGCACAGGTCCCACGTCGGGACCAGGAACTGAGATTACTTTAGAGAGGATATTACTTTTATACAGCATTTGTTTAGACAGATCATAGGCACCTCGTATCAGTTTAGAGAGGATATTACTTTAGTCTTTAGACAGCACTTGTTTAAACAAGTTCTATCGTTTGCAACTTTCGCTCTCTGCTCTCAAATGGACACCTACAGCAGGTTCTGTATAGGACCTCTAAAGTCCCGACGCATCTAGCGCCATCTAGATTGCAGTGACGTCACTAAGGGCATGATTTACACTTTTTTAGTTCTAACAAAGGCCAAGCTACCCTGTCTAATATAATCTGGCTATGCATTTGGGCCCATTCGTGCTTGGATTTCTTAATCTTTTTGGCTGTCAAATTATTATGGCAGTCACAAAATTGCCGAAATTCCTTGACCAATGGTCAGATGACGTTGCATAAAGATTGACTAAAGTGAAAACTTCTGTTCTGTTTCGGACAAGCACAGACAGATCTTGACTCTTTTGAATATATGTTACTTAGAATTTTCACAAATGCCCAATTGACTGACCTGTACTTCTGGAAGCGTTGGGGATCGCCTTTGAACATGGTCGGCATGTGAAGTTTGGATTTGTTGGTCGCATGGTATTCCTCCAGCTTCTTCCACACTGCTTCGTTGGTCAACAAAGGTTTTCCATCTAATGCTGCCATTTTTTTCCGTTATATTCTCAGTGGTTTTGGTTAAGCTATTGACTGACAACTATTTCGATGGAAATGACGACCGCTCCGCAAATATCAGGGCCAGACGTCTGCAGCTCGCCGGTGAGGTGCCCGATTAGTTGATGGAGGTCACCTTGACCTCCACAGGAGCATTCAAGGGCACCGAGCCGCATTCCGTGAGCTGCTGCCGCCTAGCGGCGGCGCCTGGAAACGCTAGGGTGGGGTGCCGCGAAAATCGCGGTGGGGTCGTTCGCAATGTCTACAATGGAGAAAATGTTTTTTGGAGACACTTTGCCGTGCTGTCGGTAGTTTTAACGCCAGGTTTTATGTAGTAATTTGTCATTATTTTCATCTTTCATTGTTCAGGTTTGGTTACATTCCTTTCGTTAGTTAAATGTGACTAAAAGATTTTGTTCAGTTTTCTTCAAGTTTTCATTAGATTTTATTCATGTCTTCCTTAGATTTTATTTCATTTAATTCTTCAGATTCTTTTCATTTTTCTATAGAATTTCTTCAGATTTTATTCAGTTTTCTTGAGATTTTCATTAAATTTTATTTGATCTAATTCTTCAGATTCTTTTAGGATTTTATCAGATTCTATTCAACTTTCTTCTGATTTTATTCACTTTTCTTCAGGCATTTTTCAGATTTTACTCACTTTTCTTCAGTTTGTCTTCAAAAATTTTCCACTTTTTTTTCAGGTTTTCTTCAAAATTTGTTCAGTTTTCATTCGATTTTTATTCACTCTTCTTCAGGTTTCATGAAAACCTTTTTTCGGTTTCGTTAAGGTCTTCATCAGATTTTTTTCTATTTTGATCAGGTTTTCATGGCGATTAGAGGGTTTTAATTACGCTTTCATTTCTCTTTTATTTCACTGGTCAGATCAGCATGTTTTGCACTTTTGCTTTGATCTCATCACGCGTTGGACCTATGAGATTAGTCTAGTTTTTAAGATTACTGCATTACATTCTAAGCAACTTTTATAAAATCTATTTAGGTAAAATCGGTCTTTAACATCTTTGCATTAGTGATATCATTCAGTCAGTTTTAATCAATCTTTGGTTTAAGTGATGTAGCCAATTGTTGCTTGAAATATAGTTCACGCTGCTATTGCAAGCAAGAACATTTAATAAAAGAACTTTAGGAGTTCTTCTAAATATTTCCAAAATATATTTGGTTCTCATAACAAGTAGTTTAAAAAAAAAACTTTCATAAAGAGGGCAGTACTTTCTGATCCCCATGTCGTAAGAGTAGGCCTAGTCCACACGCTGAAATAGCAATTGAACAGGAGTAAAACTCAACATCGTTTAGATTTTGAAAACGTTTTATTCACAAATAATACATAATTTCGGAGATCTTTTCTAACTGGCGGGGGAAATCAAATGCGAAAACACGACTGAAGCAAATTTACAATTGTCGAGACTCGAGAGGCAGAAATGCTAGGAAATAGTTCGTCACCAGATAAAAATGTAAAGAAAAACTATGCAGGAAGTGGGGAATGAGATTAGAAAAATCTTTCTAAAGCTTTAGGTTCTACTCACTAAAATGACAAGTAGGAAAATATATACGCTTATATATAGTTTTTTTTATAGAAATTTTGAATGGTTCTGCTTATCGATTGCTGATTTTTGAATGGAACGGGGCGAAATTTCAGTTACGAAAATGGATATTTGGTGGGATTTAACTGAAAATGATTTTCAATGGCAGTTCGCTGTCATCTTGGATTTCCATATACGAGCCAATGGGGGTGAGGAAAGGGTTTTTGTAAATGAAATAAAATCACTGTCTATCACTGTGGAGCATAACAGCGCTGTAACATCCTTCGCTTTTTTCCATTTCAGACTGACCCAGCGCTGACCATGCCCACGTCTAGCTTGTTCGAACGTCTGCCGCTCTCTTTCTCGCCAGATGGCGCCTCCAGTTGCGGGACCGGTCCTATTTGCACACGCACGAACATTCGCCGGCCATGCGCTTCATCCGAGGACGAGCTGAGGATCTCGGTTGCATGTCTGGAAGAAAATCAAATGGTAAGTGTTTGGTTATACTACAGGTCCAATGGTCCATGGTTGATTGTAAGGGCCAATATTACAAAAGTTAAACCTAACCGATACCCAGCCATAAATGTTTTGTCAACCTACCGGTCTAATGGCCCATGGTTCGATGTAGGGGCCAATGTTAATTACCAAATCTAACCTACCCAGCCGTAAGTGTTTGATTAAACTACAGGTCCATTGACTCCATCAGCCCACGGTTCAATGTAGGGTCAAACCTAACAGATCCAATGGACCATGGCTCAATCCCTGGGCCAATATTACAAACCCTAACTGACATCGTACCTTTCATACTAAGCGAGTGTTCTACCATTCTTTTCCCATTACAATGTAATTGAACATTCTGATGGTCACCTCTGTTAGAGCATTCTGGACAGACACGCAGACAGACAAATCTGATATGTACAATCCCTACCGCCGCTGGACCCATGATGGTCAAGATAATTGGAGATAAGGACTTTGTAAGTGCTACTTACTGTGACTTCCGATGATGAACGGCAATGGCCCGGCCCGCTCCATCATCTCGGCGGGCACGATGTGCGGCATGTCGTTGTGGAAAGACGGCGCTCCCTCCAGGTGGATCTCCGGTCCTCCGTGGTGCTGCTCTTCCTCCTGGGACTGCTGCTGCTGGTGCTGTTCCTGTTGCAGGTGGCGCTGCTGCTGTTGCTGGTGATGCTCCTGCTGCTGCTGTTGCAGGTGGCGCTGCTGTTGCTGCTGCTGTTGTTGCTGATGTTCCATCGGCTTGTCGTGGTGCATCATGTGCGGCTCTGGACCACGGAGGTGCTGCGGCGGCGGCATGTTGGGGTGCGGCTGTTGCATGAAGGGGTGCGGGGGCCCTTGCATGAGACGGTTGAGCGGCATGTCATGCATGGGAATGGCCCGGCCCCTGGACCTTTCACCCTGTTCTTGTTGCTGCTGCTGCTGTTGTTGTTGCTGGGGCTCCTCGCTGGACTCATCGCTCTCCCGCTGGCGCTGCTGGGCCTTGTTGCGGCGCTGTTGCTGTTCTTCCTCCTGTTGTCGCTGCTGTTGGATCTGCTTGTGGACCTCGAGAAGATGGGGGATGACGTCCCGCAGTGGGATCTGGGGGAACTGCGGCAGGGGCATGAAGGGCAGGCGGTTGAGCTGGGCAAAGGGGTTGCCGGCCGGGCGAGCCTGCGATGGGTCTGGGAACGGGATGTGGGGAGGGGGTCCTTGCAGAAGGGCCTGCAGAGGACCCTGGAAGGGACCCTGAAGGTTCAGCTGGTTGGACGGGGCGCCCTGCGGCTGCTGGTGCTGCTGGAGGTGCTGGGGCACCGGCAGCATCTGTGGAGGGATCCTTGGGCCAGAGGGCCCCTGCGGCTGCGGAGCCTGTTGCGGAGGAGGACCGGCGCGCTGGATCGGGATCTGGATCAGGATCGGAGTGGACTTCTCGGTGACCGGACGGGACACCCGCTCGTTGCCGCTGCGGCACGTCAGCGACATGGTCTCACCAGTCACATGGGTGAATTTGGGGTCTGTGGTCAGGTTGCCGAACGGGGTTTGGAGCTGAAATGACAAGATACGCTGGTGTTAGCTATGGGTCTGTCTCAGGTTTAGTTGTGCCCTAAGGCTGCGCCATCTGGTGGCCAGCAACGAAAATGTGAAACTGAGGACCTAGTGGGTCTATTGCGGTCCCGGGAAGGGTTATGCTACATGCATTGACTTCCAACGCCATCTGGTGCCAGTAAACGTTAGGATTTACTCGGTATTTTACAAATTGTGCACGCTTGAGATAGGAAACCATGAAGTTTGACGAATTTTAACCCGCAAATGCATCGCTGCGCGACCAGCAGGTGTAATTGGGCATAGATAAATTAGGTAAATTTAGGAGAAACGACCGGATTGTGGGATTTGGTACAAAAAATGAATTTTTTAAGGAAATTTTCATGTGTGATTTTGCGGAACGGTAACATATGAATTTGAAATGGCCATTTGAGGGCGCTTATGAGTAAGTGAATGCATTAGTAATTTTGAAAAAATATGAATTCAAACATGAGGAATCAAAACGAGCTCAACATAGTGGACTTTTGATACCCAAAAGCACATTTTCCCCGAATATTTTTACAAACATAGATGACAATGGATTTGCACCGTTTTCATTTGGCCAATCCCTCCTTACTTCCGCGAAATCTCAACTGTATAGCAAACTTTTGACAATGCAAAACGTCAAGATTAATGTCTCCAAACAAAATAATAATAATGGTGTGATTTTTAAAGTTAAAAGCTTGTCTCATAAACTCCATGGTAAAGTACAAACACATTTTTTCGTGTTTGCTAGGGTTAATAAAAAAAATCTGTAAAGTTTTCTAATTAAAATAGAACCTAGCAAAAAAATAATAATAAAATGCATGAAATATAAATGTTCATGAATAATCCTGGGTGAGTCGAGCAATTTTATTTTATGTATTTTATTATTATTTTTGTGTATTTTTTTGACAGTAAAATGCAGATTTAACAAACAGGAAGTGCAGCTTTCATATTGCTTACCAAAAACATAACTGCCATAAAAATAAATTAAAACTAAGCTGCTTTACCTCAGTAAATCTAGCTGTCCAAGTGCAATGAAACAAAAGTTGTTGTTTCATAAAGGTGTAATTCAGTCGTATATTTATTACCTGCGTTTATTATCGTTAAATGTTTTTTTTTTTTTTTTTTTTGAAAAAATGCATTTTGGAGGTAGGAGGGTTTCGACCCCACACAATCTGAGAAATATACGAGGTTCCTCCTACGTGTTTTTACCCCAAAATCTCACCTGAACCTGGCCTGACCTACACTGGGGGTTTATTTTTGGGCCAAAATAATGGTAGGGAAAAATCCTACAAAGAAGTTGAAAGAAGCGGACAAATGTAGGGTGTTTCATTGTGAAAGGGGTTTTACAATTGTTTTTCCTGTCCTCACCCAGGATATGCCAACGTTAATCGAGGCCACGCCAGGCGCATGGGCGACCACCAGGTGGCGCTCGAACCAGGTCATACGTTGCATGGCACATAACCCTTCAGTGCTTGTTTTCGTGTCTAGACGTTTTGTTTTTTCAAGTTTTTTATTCGTCTTCTCGACGTCTCTCATCCACTCGTTATCGAAGCGGAATTTTAATTATTATTTAATTAAACTTTTAGCCTGATTTCGTGAGGGAGGGCGACGCTCCTGACTCCTGGTGTTTGTTCACATTTTTTTAAATTTCTTTTTCCTCCAATGGTTTCTGGATGACGAAAATTTCCTGAGATTTAATTTTGGGGTCACGTTGGTTTTGTCTCCGTTTCGTCGGCCCAAAACGGGGACAAAAAATTCAATAAACAACAACAAACCAAAAAACTGGCAACAATGGACGACTCATTCTCGTATTTGTATTATAATAATAGCACTCTGGGATAATTGCCACCTTAGTAATTGAGGAATGAACAGGTCGCCCAAAAAAGACAGTTTTTTTGTTGCTTTCCTTCTGAGTCGTTGCCATTTTGACCTCACTTCGCCATACGTTTAATTGTGCGAAATTCAAGCAATGGGGTTGACCTGAGTTACATGAGTCACATCTAGGTTTTTTGGCCTATATACACCTGGCGTGTGGCTCTGGTGGCTCCATCAGTATCTTGGTTCAAAAGTAGTAGTTTGAGGATTTTATGGTCTTGCAAGATTTTCTAATACATATAATTTTTTCAACCCTAACATTTTTGTTGTCCCTAAATGGACCTCAAAGTGGAGAATGCTAAAAAGATAGGGGTCGCGCATCTACAGTATCTGGCGTTAGGGTGACCACACTGGGGCACTAACTGAAACACGTGAGTGGTGGGAGATCTTATGAGCGCATTTTTGCATCGGAGAAAAATTGGATTGATTTGGCAGGGTTCCGCCAGACCTGGAAAAGCTGGAAACGTTAGGGAAATTGGAATTCCCTGGAAAGTCAGGGGATTCAACAAATATAGATAAAATTGATTAACACAAAAATGAAAAGATGACAATTATGTGGAAGAAATTAATAATGAAAAATGTGCTCCATCTCCTGTTTAAATATAAAATGCAATTAATATAGCATTCCTTTTCATTTGTTATGCTATAAAAGTCAGGGAAGTTGAAATTTTAATTTCTGGAGGAATACTGATCAATAATACGTTTTACATAGGTAGTTATTGATTAACACAGAAATCAAGAGATGGTAATTACGTGGAAGAAATTAATAATCAAATCGTCAATTTAAAAAAACGGCGCTAAATTTGCTGTTTTCTTATGATAATGCCATATTTCTGCATTTTTATTGGTCAGGGTGGTCAGGCATGAAAGTTGAAAATTTCATCTTTGTGGGAAACATTTCATCTTCGGTTTTGAACTTCCCCGACTTTTCCAGGTTTTAAACCCTATTTAATGATAATCCAAATCATGGGATATTTAATTAGTAATAAACTGGTTAAAAATGTAGTAAAATATTTCATTCCAATGAATGAAATGAAAAATTGTAAAAGTCTGGTCACCTTATAGTTGTGTTAGTTCCGCAGATATCATTCAATTGAATTTCTACCAAAATCTGAATATTTTTGGTGATATTTTACCATAATTTTGTGTTAGTTATTAGTTATAGTTTTTACAATTGTTGGCTTACCGTCTTGGGTGCTCTGGGAATGATTTCTTCAGTTTTCTTCTTTTCGATGACGCAATTCAAGCGAGCGCGTTGATTTTTATCCATCATTCGCTACAAATATTTAGAAAAAAAAGTTGACTTTAAATTCACTTCTCAAGTTAACCAAATAAATCAAGTTAATAACGAAATTATTTCGTTATTTTGGACGTAAGTTGCATGCACGTTCAGACGCAGTGAAAAAAAATCTCATTTGTACTTAATATCGAAATTAAACCAAAAACATGGCATAATTTAACGAGCCCAATTATGGTTGAACTCAGTCGTATGATATGGTCTTGTTTAAATAATTTCAATCGTTCACATCGTGCAACGTATCATTTAAACACATGTGTAATTGAAATCATGCTAATTAAGTCGATCATAATTATAAAAGTGCGTATTAGAAAAAAATTTGTGAATGTGTGGTCTATCGTGCCATGTGTTTATTTTTTATTTATTTTTTCTGAATTTCTGAACAAAATTGAAATTTGAGTTATGGGTCTATCAAAAACTGGTCGATGCTGCTCAGAAATTGGTCAATTATTTTGCGCAAATCACCGTGCTGTGAGCTTCTAAACGACATCCGTTGAGTCCACCTCATTTGCATACTGTAATTCGATAGAATGGAGGTCGTGTGACAGACAGTTTCCGGGGGTCGTGACCATGCATGGGTCACTAGCAACAAATAACGAGCTCAGTGGACAGTGGACAAGCTAGATTTCAACATTGAATTATAGTTTCACAAGGCAAAAAGACTAAAAGAGTTGCTGGAGCAATTTCCGAACAAAATCAGGGCAGCACCCCCCTGTGGTCAGCAAAGTGAAATAAAAGGGTCACTCGTTAAAAACAATAACAGGAAAAGATGGGAACGATACGCCATGAATAATAATGCGCCACCAAACAAAGGAGTTTGGATGAACCCAGAAAACGAGTTATTTAAACTGGGGGAAATCAGATTTTGATTCGGTCAAGTTTCGAAACGTACGTGTACGTGTAATTAAAAAACAACAACAAATAATTAATCGTGGAACAGTCTAATTTTATTTTTTTTGACATCGTGTTATCAACTGTCGTTATTGGGGTTTCAGTCTACATTTGCTGTTTGTAAAGTCAGGTGTAGGCTACACCACATGCACTGTATGTTGGTTGGAGTCCCATTGAAGTTTTGACGAGTCAGGGCTCCCACTTTCAGGAAGGATAGTCAGAGACTTTCAAGGAAATTAAGATACATGTAGTCTGATTATTATTTTTTACAGGAATAATTGTACGTCTTCAGATTTTCTTTGTGTCATAATGCTATACCAACAGACAATATACTTAGCTCTTATAAGACTTGTTTTCTTACCATTAGATTAGATTAGATTAATTCGATTAGATTAATGGCCCGCTATTGTATTAAATTTCTTGTAAGTCAGGAAAATTATTTAAAAGTAGTCAGGGAATGTCAGGAAAATCGACTTCGATAAATATGGAACTTCAGGGATTTTGTCGGACTTCAAGGACTTCCTGATTTTTTAGATTGAAATCAGGATGTCCATTGAAGTCCTTGAAATCTCAATATACCTATCACTTGACAGTCCCACTGTAATCATTGAAGTGTGGACAAGTTCAGACTGACTCAGGGTTACCACATTATGGCATGCCAGGGAAATAAAGCGTCTGGGAATGTCATTGAAATTGGGAAGTTTTTTATTAATTTTTATCCTAATTTTTTTCAAAGTGTACATTTATTTTTAAATTTTACATGTTAAAATTTTCTTTGTGCTATTATCCAAAAACATTAATACTGCATACAGTATATACTCGTATAAGATTTGTTTACAGACGATAAAAATATTGTAGTAATACTTGATACTATTCATGATAAATTTACTATGATGTTTAATGTCATGTAAAATGTCAGGGAAATCGACTTGAGAATTTGGGTGGGAACCCTTTTCAGACTTCAGGCACGGACTTCAATGATTTCAGTGGGACATCATGATACTTCCAGGACTTCAATAAAACTACAACGATTTCAAGGTCTTTAATGAGACTTCAAGGCATACAACGAGACATCAAGGAGTTCAGTGAGACTTCAAGTGTTTCCAGATTGCCATGAACTCAGGAAGGCCCTGACTTCTGATAGAAGTGTCATGACATGACTGTCCAAACACTTGACAGTCCTACTGTAGTCATGCATTGATTGATTGATGTCTGCAAAGTCAGGTTGAAGTCTACCGTCAGGTGTGCACAATTTTCAAGAGTTGTTAACCCCTCGATTGTTTACTCAATTTATGCACAATTGCACACCATTACTTCCTTCACATTGCAAAGTGCTAAAGATATGTTTTCCTTTCGTAAATTGTCCAGAAAAAAAACCCTGCCTAAATAGGCTTTGATCCAATTTTTATTGTGTTCGATAACGCTCGTTAAACGGTGATTTCGAATGCGTGCAAAACGCAACTTTTTTTGTTTTTGTTTTTCATGTCGTGCGAAAACAATCTGCGATCGCCATCTGTAAGATGAGATCACTTCCGGTCGTTGTTCTCCCAATTTCTCACCATTTATTCCTACTCTGAATGAGTGCGTGCGTGTAGCCAAATTTAAATTTGCATAAATGAAAATTGCGAAATGTAAAAATAATAAAAGCCTGTTTTTGCACCAAATTGGGCCACTCGGTTGCGTTTTTGCGTCAACCGGAAATGGTGATTGGACGTGACCCGAACCTCTCGCTCCAAATACAGGACAAAACCTTCCCAAAAGTTTGATTCTCCAAATGATATTTTTCTGAAAGGGTTTCATGGCAGCGACCCCAGCGGCGATTCCGATCATTAAACATAGTGGCGTGGGATACTTTTTGTTGTTTGGCTCCGCCAGGGGGCGGGACCGAATACGTGAAATTCAGGAAATTCACGGAAATTTGGTTTGGTGTCACTGACACGTTCCTGCATATGCAAATGACCCCAAAACGGAAGCGGTAAAAATGCACCTACGACTTTCGGGGCAGGGCTGTACTTGTTTTTAAGTTGTTTGTCAAGTGTTAATTTGAAATTGGGCAGAACAACAAAATTTAACTTTCAATGCGAATATTTGCGCAATTAATTGCACTCTGAGAATGATTCGTGCCACTTATGGTATTGTATTTGTTTACCAAAGAAATTTCTGGTTTGTTTGCAAAAATTAAATAGAATGAAAAAAATACTCGTATTAATAGACAATGGAAATTAAACAATGAAAAACGTTTTACCTCTATTCCTATTACCTCGTTATTTATTAATAAATCGGAGTAAATGGGGAAATGGGTGCTTCGTGTTAACAACTTTTAAGTGGGGTAAATATTGAGTAACTTTCATTTGGAGGAAAATAAATTTTTCAAATATTTACTTAACATGTACTGTGTATTTGAAAATTTCGAAATTCTATCACTGTTGAGCCTTAATATTTTTAGATTCTGATAAATATCATCGTCTTATAAAATGCATATACGAGTAAATATGTGCCAAATTTATTTTCCTAAAAGGAAAGTTATTTATTCCACTTAAATCTGTTTATTCAAAGCACCCATTATATGGGCACTTGGTGGTAGGTTTTAAACGAGCCAAAATGTCGCCTTCCAGAAAAAGGCATAATTTTGACGAAACATTAGTGCGTTTTTTTGGTAATAAATTATTTTAAAATGATATGGAGAGATTACATGTACAACTGTATGCAGTGCTATGTATGGTTTTTGTCAATTAATAAATGTGGATAAATAGACCAAAATTTCGTTTTCCAGATAAATGCATGCTTTCGATGAAAAATTAGTGTTGTTTTTTTCTAGTAATGACATTTTTATTGGGATAGAGAGATTACCTTGACACTTGTATATGAGCTAAATGTTTTTGCCAATTAATAAATGTAAATAAACAGAAATTTCGTTTTCCAGAAAAATGCATATTTTAGGTGAAAAGTTACTCCCGTTTACCGATAATAAAATAAACGTGCATGAATTTTGAAAGGGGTTTAGAGATAACGGTATTTGGACACCTGTATGCAGGTCTACCGATGGTTTTTACCAAGAAAGATTTACTAAGCACACAAAAATGTCGTTTTCGGGGACAAAAAATGCAAATTTTGGTGAGAAATTGCTTATTTCTATCTGGTAATAAATTATTTAAAAACGGAATGAAGAGATTAAGCGGATATCTGTATGCAGCTCTGTCGATGCTTTTCATTTTGGGAATTTCAGAGGTGCGCAAGCAGGAATTTTTGGAGAATTTTTTGGTAATAAAATCAACAAAATTATCTAATGGAAAAAATAACCCAATTTTGTCAATGTAGGCAGGTTGTCTTAGCCCAGCCTTATACAGTAGGTTGGGTCGGGTTTAATAAGGAAAAGGTCTCGGAATTTCTTATTAGTAAGCTCAAAACATAACTGGGTTTTATCCTTGGCCCACATTTCGCCCAATTTCCGTTTTTGGGGCCATGATTTTGATTTTGCTGGGGGCAAAAGCACCTGTCTAATTACAGGTTGCGTATAGACGAAACACCGTTAAGTTCGTAAATACAAATTGAAGAAAATCAACAATATGTAATGACTCAATAGATTCATCAAGATTGTAATATATTAAACGAAATTGATTCGAGCTTACCCCAGTGAGTTCGTCCATGTCGATGTGGATTGGAAAGGATAGCTTCTTCAGCTGGTCTTGAGCCTCGGCGGCCATGATGTCCGGTTGGTCAATCTTCTGGTCATCTGAGGTCGGGGTTGTGGACGATTGATCCTGCACGACTTTTAACGCTTCGGGAGAGGAAACGTCCGGCACCGTTGATTCCTGTTCAAATTGTTTTTGTCATTGTTATTTTTGTATAAAATAATTGGATTTTGCGTTGGAAATACTAATATGCCATGCAAAAAACTTATCAAACTGAGGGAAGGGTGGGTCTGAAAATGATGAAAATTCTATAGGACGTTTTCTATGGATGGGTCCTTATGAAAATACAGATAACATTGTTGGTTATGTCGACTTAATAAACCAGGAAAACCTAGTAAACCTCAGGAAATTTTATGAACAACCTGGAAAACTTGGAAAATTCAGGGAATTGGAAAAACCTTGAATATTTCAGTATCGAAATTGTGTTTTGTGTTTGTTCGTTATAATTCTGCTAAATCAGCATAACCATGATTCACCCGATAATATATTTCATCATTCCCTTAAAATTCAGCATTTGTGAATAAGTTTCTCTAAAAATTTTGCCGGCGGTGCAACTAATTGCTTTGTTAATAACATTTATGGAAAAGTTTACGAGAGATTGCCTCTAAAATCCGTTATTTTTGGCAATTTTTTATTCAAGTTTCATCTACGTAGATGTAGTTAATTTTTAACACTATTAATATATCTGAAATTGATAGTCTAAAACTGCATTATTGGTGGTCTATTTTTAATATTATTTCGAGGAAAATATACCTAAAATCCATTATTGGGATATGTTTGTTAAAATTGACTAAAAACCTCCAAAAACCTACCATTTGAGATCTAGTTTCTAAAAAAAAAATATTCGCCTACTGCGTTTCCTTATTATTATTACTATATATTGTTTTCGATAGAATTGTGGCGCACGTTTAATCATTAAACTGTATTTTGAAGCTGGAAAAAGTAGAATATCACCCTGAAAACCTGGAAAACTTAGGGAATTTCGTTTACAGAAATTGGTAGTCACTATGAAATACAGAAATTGGTAGTCACTATGAAATACAGATATTACTGTCGACATACAGTAAATTATTTTTGTCGATCGACATACCGAAGTGTAATTATGTTTTGAGCAATGCCTATGTCGACATAAAACTGTGTCACCATAAACTACTTTTTAAGACTATAAAATCTTCATGACCTCCTTCCGTATATGCGTTTCCGGGCCCAATTTTCCCAATTTCTCGCCCATTTCCGGTCCAAAATGTCGACCTACCTGTCGTATAGCTTCGTAATGTGCGCATTTCAAGTTGTGTTGAATGTAGACGATGGCGACGGCAGTCATCCCAGCAATCAGAGTGACGATGAGGACGGTGGCCGCAACGATCTTGGTCATCTTGACCGATGGAAGGTCCGGCTTGCGATAGGCCTGCACGGCATAAAGAAAAGAAAAAATTCGACGAAATTAAATTCAGTTTTGGACCACATTTGTCCATTTAATTCCCCATTAAGCAAGTCAAAAATGGGGGCAATTAAATCGAACATGTTCTCATTAACCACGTGTAGCAGCTTTCTGAAGTAGTTTTCGAGAAACATACATGTAGCTTTAAAAAAAATAAGATAAAACAGCTCGATTTATTAGTGTTTTACAACAAGCCTGGATTTAGTCCCGTAACTGCAAGAAAAATAACTTTTCGTCAGTCCCAAAATGGCGCCGAGGGATTAGTAGAGTCGATGTTGTTTATTTGCTAAATATGCGTGTATACAAATCGGTTTTTTTCAAGTAGTTTTCAAAAATACCTAGAAAGCCTGCTCGATATTCCAGCAGCTAGGACCGATGTTCTTCACTTCAGATACTGTATACTGTACGTTTTGCTCACATAGTTTCGGAAAAATGATATCTAAACAAATCCGTGCGACATTTGTGCTCGAAGACGTCTCTTCACTAAAGATTTAAGATTTGCTCAAGCAGTTAGGGAACAATATCCCAAAAATACGCTTGATTTTTGTGCTTACAGTACCAATGCGTTTTGCTCAGGTAGTTTTCGAGATATATCCAGACTCATCGATTTCAAAATGGCGCCCAGGGATAAGTAGATTCGATGATGTCGCTTCACCGAAGATATTCGTTTTACTCAAGCAGTTTTCGAAAAATATCCACAAACTTTCCTCTACCAGACTCATCACTCCCAAAATGGCACCCAGGGATATGCAGCTTGGGTGAAGCCACTTCCCTTATAATATACTGTATGTTTTACTCAAGTAGTTTTCGAAAATAATCCCCAAAAAAGCAGCTCCATTTTTGTTATTCACTCTTTCCACTGCAATCAGATTCATCACTTCCAAAATGGCGCCCAGATTCGATTTCGTCCCCTCCATAAATATACATACGTTTTGCTGAGGTAGTTTTCGAAAAACATTGAGAAACACCCTCTCTATGTGTGTGTTTTGGGGCAGATTGTGTTATTCCGTATTTATTCTCCATGATATGGCATAGGCATGCGTCATTCCCAAATTTAAAAATATCGCTAAGGGATACGCAGATTCGACTCTGTTTTTTTTAGAATGGAAATCTACGTTTTGTCAAACCATAGATGGACCCTTTTTCAGAAGGACTATTTAATTGTTTCACAGTTTTATGAATTCGCCATACCGGAAGTGCATCTGAAAACGTTTTTCCAGTTGCTCCTAACTCATCATAGATGGCGCTAGGGTCTGTTATGGGGTAAGAGGCCTCCATTGGGGGTTTGGGCAACTTCAACACGCTGTGATTTAACGAGTACCTGACCAGTGGTCAGGGAGTGACCCGGACAGGCGTGAGGAAACCTAACGGTCAGCCAGGCGAGTGTAAACAAGGATGCGATGCAGGGTGCATTACGAGTTTGTTAACCCGAATCCGTGACCTAGGGCGCTTCGGTTTCGATCTTCAGGTAACCAGAGTGTATCTCACATCCTCATAGCATCTGGCGGCATACCTGATCCTCATAGATTATGCCTCCCTCTAATGTCTGTTTTTCTTTTCTGCTGAACTTCTTTTGTGCGTGATTCCTGCTTGACCTGGCTTGACCTCCTCCCCAACTTTTTTTTTTTTTTGGTTCCCCCCCAACAGTTCACCTGTGGTTCCTCGTCTCGCAATCCTAACTAGGTCGTCCGATCTGGTGATTGGTACATTTGGTACCGATTGGTATCGCTCATCAAACTCAATTTTCCGTCTGATTTCCGCGGATCGAGTCCAGCTAGGCATGACTTGGACGTGGGCCAATTTTTTGAATTTTTATTTTTTCAAATTTTTAATTTTTTTCCCATTTGAAAGGTTGGATCTTTCATTTTGTAATAGTAGTTTGTTTGTAATTGCCATTCGTTAATTTTTTCTTATCCATTTCTTGTATGATTTCATCGATTGCATTATTCGTGAGTGTATCCTGAAATTAATTTAATGCATTTTCACGGTTTTTAAGAAGCACAATTTAATTCTGGCATCGATTGCTCGTTGGAAGTGGGGTTGGATCAATTTGCACTTATATGCATGTTGAACTTTTGACCTCCAGTGCGTTAACAACACTAAAACGCCACCTATATATCGGAGGTGACAATTATTTCCACAAACAACGTTTTCATGCTTGTTTGTGTTTGTTTGCATGTGTATACATGAAGATTTGATTCGAAAATATATTTTATTGAAAACAAAAATAGTGTATAGCGAAATATTTAAGAATCTTATCGAAGAAATTTTGCAACATTTCAATGAGTTTTTCAAAATATCAAAGAGTTTTGCAATATATGAAGTAGTTTTTCGATTTATTAAAAAAGTTTTGTAATATTTCAGTGAGTTTTTTGATATTTCAGTGAGTTTTTTGATATTTCAGTGAGTTTTTTGATATTTTAAAGTTTTTGTTTTCAATTCATGTATTTCAAAGAGTTTTCAATATATCACCGTTTTGCAATATTTCAAAGAGTTTTTCAAAACATCATAATGTTTTGCAATATATCAAAGCATTTTCAATATTTCAAATAGTTCTCAGTGAATCAAAGAGTTTATGAACATTACAAAATGTTTTGCTTGCAATATTAAAAATAGATTTGCATGACAGCTTTATTTCAAATAGTTTTCAAATATACCGAGGAGTTTTGCAATACATTTATTTCAATGTGTTTTACAATATTTCAAGGGGTGTTCAATATGTCAAAGAGTTTTGCAATATATCAAAGGGTTTTGCAATGTTTCATAAGCATTCTGTAATAGGGTTTGTGAAAATATTTTGCTGTATACAAAAGAGTTCTGCACTATATCAAAGAGGTGTTTAACATATCAAAATATTTTGCAATACAGTATATCAAAATGGTTTTCAAGAGGCATACATGCCTCGAAAAGTTTGTCACTGTATCGAACATTCACTTCCGGGATATTTTTGGCCCACTTTCAGGATCACTTGTGAACGTCTGCAGGTCCCTCATAGTACAGTGCATGTATTTCTGAATACAGTGTGAATTATTACTAATTAGACCATGATGAGCTTTACCGAAGATTTAATGAAACGTTAAATTGCTGTGATTACAAAACTCGGTTGCACCAAGGTTTGACTGATTAAAACTGACGTTAATCGTCAATTACGCTAACCGGAAACAACCTTTAGCAGCTTTAGCTTTAATTCGTTCACTTGTAAATCCAAATCGCGTTGCACCAAACGCATAGTTAGTGTAATTTGCGATTATAACTTCCCTTAATTTGTTTTTGTTCAAATCTTTCCATTGCTTCCGCTTGGTTACAAATCAATTTCGTTGCCAAATCTTTTCTTTGAAAGCCAAACATCAAACTAGCTTTTCTAATTGACATTTAAAATTTTTTTTAACAAATATCAATGATTAAGAAACATCTTAATGGACTCACTGGTGGTGGTTGATCCACTGTGTAAGTGCTTTGGTTGTCATCGTAATCTCCCACCGACGGCGGCGGAGAGGCATTTTCGACTTTTTTCTCCATCATAATCCGCGCACAATTCAAATACTTATGAACTAAAACCGTAGTTATTTCCACTTTTAGATATACTGTATGCAAGATTCGTCGTAATACTTAGTGTTGATGGAATCTTGACTCGACTTGTTCGATACGCTCTGCTTTAGTGCTAAAGACAGGCGATCATCGCTCGAATCCTACCTTCTTGTCCGGTTTATATACCCCCGACCACTTTTTTCTCCCAACTTTAATTCAATTCCCTTCCGTGCAATTCAAAAATTTAGTTCAAAACCCTGTTAGGGGGTAGGTAGAAATAGGAGGCAGAAGGTGGGCGCAAGATGGCGACCAGAAAAATGGAATCGTCCTATAGAACGGGGGCGGAGCCTAGCTCGTTCCAACGTATGGGGCCAATGAGAGCGAGGGGGTGGGGCCGGCACGTGCATCAGGTGGCCACGAGAAGTACATTTGTACTAGACCTGTCTGTTTCGTTTGTTCCTAAAAGATCTAACACGTTTACATATTTTGAGTTAAGTTAAGATTTTGAGTTTTCCTCTTCTATAAAAAAATGAAAAAAGTTCAAATTTTTCCTAAATATGATCGATTTTTTTTCATTCTTGGTTAGTCTTCGCTAAAATGGACCTTTTGACAGGTTTCAATTTTTCTAGTAAGTTTTCTTGAGAAATTTCACAACATTTACATGATTTTTCTGCATTTTTCCATGTGATGATTTACGTATTTATGATTATGCCACGCAGGGCGCCAATTATTGCCAGGATCTAGTAACTTTTTCTGACTTCTTCTGGTACTAATAGCGCATTTTTACAGGTTTAATTTTTTGGCACCCTTTATTGATTACAGCGTTTATATTAACTTCACGTGTTTAATATCTGCCCGTTTTCAACTTTTTTGAAACCATTTTTAACCGACACACCGACGCGTCGTCCTAAACGAGAAATTTCTAACTTGTACTGAAATTTGGTGTACAGCTTAAATTCGCAGAACATGTTATTGTTGTATGAAAGTTTATGAATCAATGAATCCCTCTCTTACGAGAAATTTCTAACTTTACACGTTGAAAAAATGCATGAGATACAGTGGTATGGCTCTGATAACAGGCTTACATTCGAAACCAGTATTCGAAACGTATACGTGCGTCTGATATTAATGACCGCTTAATAACCCAGAATGCATTTCGTTTTAACAACTTATCGATGCTTTGAAAGGTTTTACTGAAATTTGGTGCATAGCTTAAATTCGCAGAAGATGTTATTGTTGTATGAAAGTTTATGGATCGATGAAACAATCTTTTACGAGAAAATTTTTAACTATATACATTGAAAAAAAGCATTCGATACAGTAGTGTGGCCCTGATAACAGGCTTACATTCGGAACGTACGTGCGTCTGGTAATAATAACCGCTTGATAACCCAGAATGCATTTCGTTTTAACAACTTATCGATGCTCGAGAAACTTCGCACCCTTTACGATTTTCCATGTCGTTGATTTTCATGTCATAATTATCGATTCCAAATTTAAAATACAATTATTATACTTATTGTTCAATTATTCCACGATCCCACGCGACCACGATCGCGCTCCAATTTCAAATTCGAAATTCTCTGGAGAAGCGCAAGAAGGCAACCATACATAATTCGCTCGTATGTCTTCTTTAATTTCGTCGCTAATGCCATGTTATCATAAGAAACGTTTGTCAATCAAATATTAGTGAACAACAAAAGTTGAGCCGATATTTACGGTGGCTCTAAATCGACTAATTCCGGGTTTTCGACGTTCTCGTTCGATTTTTTTTTTCATTTCACGAAAATGTTTGCTGGGATAATCGATTGTTGTTATTGTTGTCCGACACGGGTAATGTGCTCTGTAAGATAACGTGCGTGCCGGGTTTCAAATGCGTTTATTCACGCGGGAGGAGGGCGATGGGGGATTCGTGTTTTGCATAATGCTGGGATTTAGCGGACGAGTGAATATAGCATGCTATGCGGCCATTATCAGATGCCAGCAGTAATGAAATGTGGGATATTTTCTTTTCAGGATCGACGTTTACTGCAAGTCTGCAATGGACTTTTTACTCGTACGTGTCTACAACCAACCGTCCATCTTTGGAACGTCTTCCTGGATCGTGACATAAGAAGGTAGAACTATCCGTGTATGAGACATAAACGGTCTTTAATCTGCAATGTGGGCTCATTGACAAAATAAAAATTGTGGATAACCCGCAGTGTTACTGAAGTTTAGATGCGGTCAAGTTCAGTTTTGAAATACATGTATAGATTATATCGCTATATACTGTATAAGCATACTTAACATGAAAGTCTGTGGAGTGTACCACCAAGCCTGTCTTAAGCGGCCAACGACCAAATTTGGCACACATGCTCAAACGAATCAAATGCCTTTAGAGTTTAGAATGGTTTAGATTAGACTTCCAGCAAGTGACCCCCTTGCTGGACTCAGCAACAACAACAATAACAACATACTAGGCAATCTGTCATTTCTGGTCTGCTTTTTTTTATAAATTGCCTAAGGCGTTCCCTTAACTATTGATGTTACTAAATATATTTTCCATACTGTAGATATATGTAAAATCCATCATTAGTGACGTTGTTGTTGATTATTTTTTACTAAATAAACATTTGTATTGTATTATTTCCTTTCCTGTTAATTTTTCTGAAAAGCATACTCTAAAAAATACTTTATTTCTGATAACCTTACGAATTTTTGGTTCGAAAACTTTCGCCATCCAGACCCCAATCTCCAAATATCCTAATTTTTTTTTCTAAAATGTTTCTGTACTCTTCCTATATTTTTTTCTACCTCCGTACTGCTTCACAGCCCGCGAGTCAAGCAGGAAGACCAAAATCGAAACAGATCAAACTTGACGTTGTTTTTGTATTAACTACATGTACAAAATATGTCACTATAAGTTATTTGTACTTGTACCAGAAGACATGCAGTCTTCAAATATCCTATTTTTTATCTAAAATGTTCCTGTACGTGTATATTTCCTATATATACCGGTACATATTTTGTTTCGTATATTTCCTATACATGTATTTGTAGCCTGCACTCGAGATATTTTGATTTATTCAAGACAAAATCGAAACAGATCAGAATTGTCATTTTTCAGTATTAACTATGTCACAATGAATTTCATTAAAAATTAATATTAGTGGTTTTATTGGTATATTGGTAGGCCCGTATTCAGTAAACCCTTGTAGACAGGTTTCACTGTAAATCAGTGCTTTTGTTTCCTCCTCCTGCACGATCTTGACTAATCAGCTGTGTGAATTTCGTGCAAAGCACTAGAAAGGGCAAAAATGGTGATAGGAACACATAAGGTGAGTCTTAGCTAGTCGACCCCTAATTATTTATATATTTTCAGGAGAAAAAAACGGGAATGGGTCAAAGCTCGATGGCGTCATCTCATATACAGTACATATAGGAAGGAGTTCCTGAGGTTAGGAAACGACACGTGACGATAGTGATTTTGCGACGATTCGGGTCCACGGCGATGGTCACAGTGGGTGCTTTTCGGTCAGTGCAGGTGGCGCTGCGGTCGCTGAGGTGCCATGGCCTCGTTCGCTCCCGTTCTCATCAGCATAGTCTCAGCCGATTTGCGATAGTAGGTTTTTATATCCTTTATTTCTGGTCGTCTCTTCACCTTTTTCAGTTGTGTCCACCCCCTCCGTACGCCACTGTACTGTACTTGAACCACTTGAACTTCCTCCCACCTTCCCGACTCAAACCATCTCTGCACTTCCGGGATCTTTATCCTAACCTGCATAAACTTTAGACGTTGCCAACGTTCGCTACCTTTTTAATCGATACTACGAAGTTTATCGCAAAAAAAAAAAAAAATTAAAAAGCAACGAATGTGTAACGCAGTTAAAGTCAGTCCAACAGAGGGCTTAACCTTTTCTCCAACATCCTTATAACCCCCTCTATACCCACATTCCCCAAATCCTAACTCAGCTGTTAGTTCCGCCATACTTGGTGCTAATGGACGAGATTACACACGCACAAAAATACCCGTGTGTGGTTTTTTAATTGTTTTCATCAGTTGTGTCCGTTGCATGAGCAATTCCCATTGTGAGTCACGATTTAATCAAGGTAACTAAACTCGCCGCTTGAATACAGATTACGGGGTTGCGAACAGCAACAAGACCCCCTTTTTATTTTATAATTTTTTTTTCAGTTTGTATCTGTCGCATTCGGCGCCTCTAGCGGTTGAAATGTAAAATGGAAAAAAATGTGGTTGGGGATTCACATTTCGAAACCCCATGCTAAGTTACGGAGAAACTCGCAATGAACAATAATGCACTTTATGACTTTATCGAAAATATCAAGTTGTGAAGGACTACTCCTGATTGCAGACTTCATGGACTTTCAAAAACTTCTACATTGGTCCAGTGGGACTTTCGAGGGCGTGATAGCTCATAAACATTTTGTACACTTGAATGCAAATGCACCTTCTGCACCCCCTTGCGGACGTCCATGGAATTTGGACTTCAGACTTCAATGACTACATTGAGACTCAAAGGACTTACTGACTTAATTCAGTTTAGGAAGCTGCACATGCTACTTTGTTGACATCCAGGCTGCGAAGTCAGGAAGTCCTTGAAGTTCCACTGTTCTTCTGAAGTCCCCATGATATTCTGGATATCTTACTGAAGTCGATCCTGGAAGTCAAACTAAAGTTCCCATGAAGTTCAGCTTCTGTGAGGGCATTGAAGTCCGTAGTCTGTAAACGAGGGTGCAGCATATGGAGTCGCCCACACTTGCCATGACTTTACTGATTTACCTCAGGCTTCAGTGACTTCAGTGGCACCTCAATGTCTTTCATAGTGGGGCTTCACTGACTTTAAATTAGTGGCAATTCATTTGGGGGTTTCAGCGAATATTTCGTGAAACTTCAGTGGGACTTCACCGATTTTGGTGAGACTTCAACAGGGGCGTAGCAGTAGTGGTGAGGGCCCTGAGAGATTTGCAGCCTTTGGGACTCCTTCTGCTGTGGGCCCTGAAAATACCTTTCACTTGGCCGCAGCGTTGCTACGCCACGTACATGTACTGGACTCCAATGACTTTGGGGGACTTCAGTGCATTAATATGGGCTTCAGTGACTGTGGTGAGCCTTCAGTGACTTTATGGTGGAACTTCAGTAACTCAACCAAGGGGGCCGATATGGGAAAAGATGACGAGATGTGGCGCCACCTGACTTCCGCGTCGATATAATGCTAGTTTGCCCGAATAACCGGCGTTAATTGGAGGATGAAAATCGCCTAATGTATAATGTTGGTGACTAATAAGCCCAATTGTGTTGCGAACCATGGCCAGGGCAAATGTTGCGGCAAATTTCCTCCCTCGTTTTCCTTGAGCTGTAACGGCTGTTTTTATTTTAATTTTTTTTTAAAAGCAACTTTACGTGTGGTACGTCTCTCGAAAATCAATTAGTTATACGAGAGGTATTAAAACAACAACTCCCATTGTAGCAGCGCCACCGTTGCGGCTTTGACCTTCCAGGTCAGGAACTTTTTTACGAAAACCTAATGAGACGCTGCCGTATGTGCTATCCGCCCATTGTGTCTGCGAATAACGGGATTTTCGGTTCGAGAGACGCCCCAAAAAATGCAAGGTTTTGGGCGGTTGCCAGCGCCATCTGTGAGCGCTGAGGGCGCCTGGGAGAAGCGAAAGTGGCGCCATCTGTCGAACGCCTTCTGCAGAGTACCTCAAACTATGTTCCACGAACTCCTGTGAGTCCAAACTATTTACAAAGACAGTTTTTTTTCCCTGAAAATGTGTTTTGTGTTATTAAAATCCATGATTTTTGAGCTGGTTTTTTTACGTTGAAGTATTATGTCCTATCGAAATCGTGATTTTCAGTCACCCCCTGTATTATCACTCGCCACTATTTTCAGACCCCACTCTAAATGGCGACATAATCATTCACCAAAATTAATAAATTAATTTATTTGAATTGAGAGAAGAAAAAATTCATAATATCAGAAATTACAGATTTCAGTTCAACGTTTTTATAAAAGATGCGTATACTGTACTACCAGATGTACAGTAATTAAAATAGTGATGCCATCATTGCTATTTTATAAAATTTGGGTCAAAATCCATCATTTTTGACCCAGTTTTGCAAAAATATTTCTCCTACGGCGTTTTTTCCACATTATTTGCCTAATTATTACTTTTATGAGCATTTTAATTCGTTTCTGATCAAATGTTTAGACAAAATCGAAAACAATTTTGGACTTTTGGTCAATGATTACGTCATTATTAGGTAAGAGGGCTTTGATATGATGACACATGATGCTATGGTGGGTAGGAAAAGCGAACGTCCCCTTTATACCTGAAGCAATGGATTTGAATCGTATGCATGTACATGTTTTTTTTAATTACACTGTTGAAGCACAGGCAGTATACGTCACTTTATGGTAAACAAGCCACCATTAGCGACTTTTTTTTTTTTTTTGCAAAACTCGATCACAAGTGCTGGATTTTAACCCAGTGTTTTATAAAACAATAATGACCTTCATCTGACCCCTCCTTCCAAGATAATGACATAATACTTGACATACATGTAATACTTCATCAACTGATTCTGATTCGTGCTTATTATTTATTTCAGGTCAAAAAACTCCCAAACAGCCCATGCAATTTATACTGTAGAAGCAAATTTTTTGTGGATTACTTCACAAGGGCAGACCCAAGTATAACCCAATCAATCCTCTGGCATAGGTAAGTAAAAGTCCTGTGCTCTTGTGCACAGTTCTAATGCTCATGATGGTGCTTCCAGTTGCCCAAATAACAGAGTGACGCCAGTTTGCTGTCCAGTTTTTTAAAATAACATTTAACCCAAATGCACAGTCGCCAATATATAGGTGAATGCCAGGACGGTAATTTTTCGCGAAATTGGGTTTCTCGACGCCAAATGGCAGGGTTGAAGATCTCGTACACAAAACACGAAACGTCCGCCCCGGCCGTTTTATGCAGAAATTTTTTTATTTCCTAAAACGTTTTGCCATAAAAAGCAGGGGAAAAAGGAGGAGCGTGCATCTAGCTTATTTTCGACAACAATAATGCCAGTTGCATGCAAAGTCTGCTTCTTGCAATGCTGAACTGAACCCAGTCAAAAGGTTTTTGTCTTCTTCCGTTCTTGCCACTCGTAATTACACGCTTTTAAGGGCTCGTATTCCAACGAAGAATAATTCTCGGCAGCTTAATTAAATTCAAATTTTTATTAGAAATGTAGAGCGCCGTTTAGCCCCCCAATAATAAGATCATTGTTTTTGATACTAACGAACCCTAAACGAAGACAATTTCATTGTTGAGTTTTTTTTGCTCCTTTTTTCTATAAGAGTGCAATGGAAGAGGTCAAATTTGCAGATTAATGTTTTGCCGGTTCACGAATTTCGACGCCATCTATTGCCCCCCCTTTGTAAACCCCTTCAGGTTTTATGTCATCACCTTTGGGGGTGGGTCCAAGTCATAATGTCCTCATGACTGTTTTATAAAATTTTGGTTAAAATCCATCAATTTTGATCTCGTTTTGCAAAAAATATAGCTTACGGTATGCTTTTTCTTATTATGTGCGTCATCATTACTTTTATTACCTAAAACTCGGCATTTCTGATAACGTTTTTAGACCGCAATGTCCACAAGCAATTTGGTCATTGATTATGCCGACCCTACACGGTCAGTGTAACTGTCATTCTTCCGATGCTGCCAGCAAGTTAACCAAATATTTGGATACGCTTCAGTACTGAGAATGGAACATCAATCCATCAGTTCTGCACCTATTACACGATCAGTTTTACTGTCCATATATCTTGAAATTGACAGTATTACTAGCCATGTAGTGTCCCCATTACGTCGTCAGTAAGGGGGAGGCCTGGAATGATAGTCAGTGATGTTATAATATTTGAATTTCCCCATAATGCTTCTGAAATGAAAGTTAAAAATAGAGAAATAAGTCAAAATTCAGTTCTCGTTATTTCTTCGACCCAGTTTCGGGACAATTCTGGTAGTCATTATTCAGGCTGGTCGAAAAAGCACGAAGACATACATTTTACCGCGATAGTGATTTATAACAAAGCTGAAAGAATAGTGAAATTTCGAAAGCAATTACACAAAATTGCACTCGTGCAGTATGTAATTCACGAACATTTTTTGCAGTGTAGCAGTATTAATCCCACATGGTATCACAAGTAGCTTCCGGAATATTTAGCCGTAAGAATCGGGGAAACGCTAGTTCCCACTCAAATTCTCAAGTCGATTTCCCTGATAATTTACATTAGGCTTTTTTGAAAAAAGTTAGAAAATTGATATTATCCCAAAAAAATTATAAAAGATGATGACTAATCAACTGGCTGATGCAAACTATTCCACTTTCGTTGACTTTCCAGACAGAGGGAACCCTGTTCTGGTTCATTGACAAATGCTGGGATAGTTTCCAAAAATGTACGACCATTCTTCCTGTTCAAAGTATTTAGTAGAAAAAACTGTGCACATTGGGTTTTAAATTATTTTATCAAAACTCCAACAGCTTACACACCAGAAACGTTTTAAGTTACATTAGTTCAATAACATGGCTCAGTCATCCTCTGCATCCAGATTTATGTTGTTTCCAAACTTGGCGTAAAGCTGGACTTTGAGGTCGGACATGACGCTCTTGATAGACTCGCACTGACTTTTCAGCACCCCAATCTCTCCCTTTAGCTTCTCTTTGGAGTCTTCCAGTAAAGCTTGTGTCTCTTCTAAACTCTGACTGACAAAAACTTCTCCTAGCTGATAAGTAAGTGGCAGCTAAGGAATATTTCAAAGTTTTCGTCAAAAGATTTAAAACAATTGGGATAACAATTCAGAGATGGGGTTAACTTTCAAAAAGGATATGGTACTGAGACGTCATCTGAGTCCAACATCAGCAGTTCGTCCGAAGCATCTTCTAAATTTTGTAGTTGTTTCTGAAATGCAATGTAATGTAGTTTTTTTAACGTTTGATCAATGCTGGTATGGATGACCCTCGTTCGTGTAGCTTGTGCTATGGCTATACCTCTTTAACTTTTAGTTCATCTTTCAGATCTTCCAGCCTGGCGTTTTGACGAGCGAATTTGTTAATTTTCTGTTGATCTTCGTACGTTATGTGCACATCGTTGTCCTGAAACAATTGTTTTAATTGAGAAAAAATTACCGAAATTAGCAGGTTTTTAGGCGGAGCAAAAGCATGGCCAAAAGATGCCTCTTCGAAATATCACTCAAAAACCATTTTAAAACCCTTTCAGAAACGACAAATTCAAATGAATCAATGAAGGAGTAGTTACCGGCTGGAATGAACCTTTGGTGACTGCATTTACGGCCATTTTTTAACACGAAATTAAATGAATTTGAGATTTGATTTTACAGAACGAGCTTTTTGATGTTCCTGATATCGATAGAACGGTATCGTAGACGTTATCGATATGGCACGTGCAGACGATGCTAAGTCATGGCGCTTCAACAACTAGCCCGGCTTCATCGATTTTGAAACACTGGGTCTGGGTCTGTGTAAACAACATGGCCACCCTGAGGATAGCGATTTTCGTTTTAGGTAACAATTGTATTAATATTTTTGACGTTTCTGATCGTATTGCTTTGGTAAAGAGTTGAAAGCCGAAAGCCGAAATATGTACCATGGGGTTTCTCTTTTTCAGGGTTTTTAATTTCACTCGGCGGCTGTAAAGTGCTGGAATTGAGCGATAGGTATGATGCGAATCTTGGCAGATACGCAAAATTGCGATATCAATATTTAAAAAAAACACCTGTCATTATTTCCAGGTTTATCGACGTCAGCAAGGAGGGCCTGTGGCTCGTTAAAGTAAGTGACAATTAACGGAAATCGAACGTTAATTAAGTGGTCTAAGAATATTAAGTAGGCGACGTTCAAGATTGTGAATTATCATCACGAAATCGCTATTGTCACTTGTCAGTTACTTTACCCCATTCGTCACTATTCAACAAAAGAATTTTAGGTTGAGGGAAATTTGCTTCAAAACAATGGATTTTAGAGGACGAATTAAGTTTGGTATGATAAAGGATTATTCCTTCTCGCCGTCGCAATTATCAGATGCCCCCAGTCCCTGTCATCATTCACAAAAAATTTAAATTGATGGAAATTTGTATCCAAGACAATGGCAGGGTTCCCACTTTCAGTTAATGTCAGGGAAATTGAGATAGTTTGTAGCAGTCAATTGATTACTCATCATCTTCTATAAAAATAAAAATGTGTGATAAATCCATCATTTTTCTTTTTTTATATAAAAATTCTCAGGAATTCTTCAGAAATTCTAAAAAGTTGAAGATGTCAAGGAAATTGCGATACATGTAGTTTGCATTAGCTAGTTGAATGAAATCCTACTGGATAGCAAATGATGGATCTATGTCCAACTTTTAAAATTTTGAAGCAGCTCTGGGTCATTTGCATAAAAAAATTGGTAGAGAGGGGCCGATTTTTCACTTCATATCAGGCTTTGGCTGCAGAAACTTCAAATCTGTTTTAGTATATGTATGAAATATTTTATAGTTTTATGCCCCTTGGTGTGGTCACTGTAAGAAATTGGAGCCCATATGGAATCAGGTGGCGCAGTCACTCCATCATTCGAGCATACGCGTTGGAAGAGTGGACTGTACCAGATTCTCAGCCGTTGCTACGGAGTTTGACATTCACGGTTTCCCGACTATTCTCTTGTAAGTCTGTGAAGATGACACTGGCAAATCTAGGCAATGAGCAATGGTTGCCATAAAATTCACTTCTGTCTTACTTTTAGCCTCAAGGGGGACAGGACGTACACCTACAAAGGTGACCGTAACAGAGACGAAATTGTAGACTTTGCACTTCGACTGGAAGGGTGAGTTGTACTTTCGGCAAATTGCAACTTCGCGCCATGGTACGTTATCCGCAATATTTTGCTAGAAAACTAACGAAAAATGCCGATGTGTCGATGATTGACTCTTTTTAGACCTCCAGTTAGGGAGGTACAAACCCCTGAAGAATTTGAGAAAGTCAAGGAAGATAACGACGTGTTTTTCTTGATCGTTACAAAAGACGAAGTAGACACCAGCTTATTGTGGGTGCGTTGCTGAACGTTTCTAGCCGAAACCATTAGATATTTTTTTAATTCATCACGGAGTGTAAATACATATCACTTCATATGATTAGTCATGGAAATTTGCATCTGTTATGCACATTCATGGCAACGATTTTCGGATGATACATTATGCTATCGATGATTTCATTATTTCAGAAAGTGTTTTACGAAGCTGCCGACAAATTCCAGGAGTCCAATTATTTTTATTCGGCGAGCATCGATGCTATACCTCAGGTATGGAATTTTGTATCAGTTATTTTTAGTATTAAATTAGAACTGAGACAAACATATTTGTTGTTTTATTGAAAAATGCGTTGCTGATAGATCTTTTATTTGTTGTTTAGTTGGATTTTGTGACTTCTCCTCAAGTTTACGTCTACAAGGATGACAAAGTGACCAATTTTAAGGGTACATTAAACGTTGATAAAAGGAATAATTCTTGTTAAATACAACGTCACGTTATTTTCACTGTACCTGATGTTTTATGTTGATTAATAATCACTAGCTTCAACTGAGGATTCAATCGGCCTTAACGTGTCCTTGGCCCAATGGATAAACCGCGAGCGATTTCCCAGCTTCGTGAAAGTGACACAAGGAACCTTGCCCCTGCTTCTGAGGACCGAGAAATACCTGGTCGTCGCGGTGTTGGAAGAAAATCTCATCGGACGACTCACTACTGAAATGGAGGAGTATGCAGAACGTTGCTCGTTTTAATAGTGACTTTATGAAGAAAAAGTTTTCACGCTTTTTCATGGCTCGTCTTTCAGATTTAGAGAAATACTGAAACTGGTCGCCCAACAATATCAAGAGGAATTCATAAAGTAATTGCACGAATTCTCTCACAGTGTCTTTCCACTGTCCGTTGCGAATCTTATGAAATTTTAAATCACTTAAGGGATTTCGTGTTTGGTTGGATGCCCCAGCCCAGCCTCGCCAACTCCATTGCTATGCAACGCCTGGATGCACCCAGCCTGATCGTGGTGAACAGCATCACGTACCAGTATCACTTGCCAGACACAAACCCATCCGACCTCACCATAGACTCCATTGTTGAGTTCTTGAGGCAGGTGAAAACACAGGCGGTAAAAGCTCGAGGAGGCAACGGCATCTTAACCAGGATGTACCGCATCTATTATGACACAACCACTATGCTAGCCGTGAGTTTGAGAATTCTCCTTGAAGATGACCCCTGAAGGTTCTCTTACAAAGAGTGTGTGTCATAATTTTTCTTTCAGGAAATGTGGTATGGCAATCCCGTTCTCACGACGGTTCTCTTTGGTCTTCCACTCGGCTTCTTGTCTTTGATTTTCTACTCGATTTGCTGCGCCGACATTCTCGACGCCAACGAGGACGACGATGTCGCTGACGAGGGTAAGTTTCTCAGCAAAAATGGCCAATTGGGTAATAGAAGCTGTCACTGAATCACTTGAAATTGAAACTGGAAACTTCTGTAAATCATCGATTGTAAGATGCACTTTTATTTCCACGTTTTTCGTCTCCAAACATTCGGTGTGTCTTACACTTGATGGCATCTTATAATCACAGTTATTTTCTTCGAGTTTTCACGCGTTTGGTTCACTACATCGAAAGTTATGTCAGGGTTCCCCCAGGCCTTGAAAACCTGGAATAGTCAGGGAAATTAAAACGACCTGGAAGAGTCAAAGTCTGAGAACTACTTCAAATCAATAACAGATTTTGCTTAGCTAGTTATTGGTTAGCACAAAAATCAAGAGATGACAAGCAATTCTGTAAAAAAAATTAAGACAACTAAAGTAAATTTGCTGTTTTTTTTGCGAGAATGTGTGCTCTATTCCCTGTTTTTATATAATAAGCTATGAATATGGTATTCCTCACATTGTCATGTCATATTTTTGCATTTTCAATGGCCGGGGTGGTCAGGGAAATTTGTTTTAGAATCTGGAAAAGTCAGGAAAGTTGAAAATGTCACCTCTAGGGAAGCTAGGAGATTTTGGTTGTATCTTCTAATGTGTGATAAGTGCTTTAATTACTATATTTCGTTCAATTGGATCCTTAATTGCGCATCGTAATGGTGTCAAAAAGATCTCAAAGTGAAGTCCCATTCACAAAAAAAGTTATTCTGTTTGCATAAGAACGTGGAAATAGAGCTGCAGGTTGAAATCTCGACATTATTGAAGTAAATATTCACGTATGCCAGTATAGAAATTATCACAATTTTCCCAAAAATTAACAATCAAGTTTTACATTTGGTACTCTTGGTTTCTAATGGTACTAAAATCCCAGTATGTCTTGCATTCGATGAAATACAGTACTTAGGAAGCTTGTTTGAAACTTATCAGTGTCTGTGTCTAAAGATATCACATTTCCAATTTTGCTACATAGTAGCCGAGGCTGCTTTGTACAACGGTTTTTGTTGTTTAATTGCAGATTCAAGTCACGAGAAGCGCGAGTGATTGTGCGGCGTTTCTCACCCATTTTTTATTTATTTAATTTTAAAAGCAGCAACTTTGTTTTACAACACCAAAGGTTTACTGTTAACACCAAAAGCATTTCTCTCTCCTTTTTCTTTTTTTTTTTATCATCGTTATCATTGTTGTTTTTTAAGAAAAACAAAATTTTAACTCCGTAACGTTTCGGTCTATGATCGTCGAGTGAAATCAGTGTTTTTATACTTTTAACCCGATCCCCTTGATCAGTTCCTCGTGCCCTCCGAAAGCATGGGTTATCGGAACAAGCGTTTTGAAGCGGTCTAGAGTATTTGTATGTGTAAATATTTGTCGTATTTTTTATTAAAGCACGTTGTTTTTCGTTGACAGAAGGCCAGTTTTTGAAAGCTTTCTCAAACAAGACTTCGTAGTCTTGTTTTTAACCGTGAAAGATGTCCTGGACAAAACCATTGAATTTTCAGAACGGAAACTATGAGTTGGTGTATCACGCTTACAAAAGAATGTTCCTGTATGTCAAGTAAATGAACCATTATTAAATTGTAAACTTGAAAACAACTTTTATGGGGACCCAACACGGGACCCTATACTCTCAATTCCTACAAATATGGGCCCATAACACTGATCGTGTAATTGCGCCGTACTGATGGATTGATGGTCCATTCTCATTACTGACGATTATCCGAATTCTCGGACAATTTACTAGCATTACTGTCAGTATCGGAATAATGACAGTAACACTGGCTGTGTAGGGTTGGCAATACGAACACCCTGTATTCTATGAATTTTCGATATTTTGAATCCTTGGGAGTTCTGAGAAAGATGAACAACTTCGTTTTGAACAGTTTCTGATGATGATTGATCTTTTGCAGGTTTTGCTTCGGCTAATTGTCCAATGTAACTCGATGTACTTTTTCCAATATTTTTTTCTCTTGTGAACATCTGATCGCTCTCTTTTCATCAATGACCATGCTCGTATTCCTGATTTATGGTTTGCCTGCCTGCGCTAATAATTGCCTTTACGGCACATTATTCTCCATACATCCGAGGTGACAATGGATCAATTTAGTCTCTTTTTTCGTGATTACCGAAGCGATGACCCGATACGCCTATTTGCTACTAAATACCCGTGTTTTTCTATTTAGATGTGGCACCAGGGAGCCTCTCGTAATTAGCCGTGGCGGCGTGGTTGTGTGTTCGGTTGCCATAGAAACTTAAATTTTGTGTAGGTATTTTTTGTTGTTTCTGGATTGGGTTTTTGCATTCCCATGTTATTCTAATATATCTTGAGCTTGCTCCTTACATAAAAGATATGCATTAACATAATATTTCTGCTGATTCTTGGCTGCTGTCCAGTCTTCAACCTGATTTTTTTCTACCGCAGATCTGTTCTGTTTGCTGCCACTATGGATCGGCATCTAAAAGAGTTTGTCTGTGGCCGCGGAAGTGGTTCAACCGCACGAAAACGCAAAAGACGCAAAATGGATGAAATGTTAAAAATGGCATGGAAGAGTAAAACCGAAGCTGATCGCACATGAAGATTTATGGCCCTGACCTTTGACCAGTCTGAAATATCGGATAAAATTTTTATTCGCCACCTGGTGGGTGAGTGTTAAAATCAGTTTTGTTTTCCGGTAATTGTGAATATTTGCTCGAACCGTCAGAATTTTTAAATGGAAAAGGCCATTAGTTATGACAACTTTTCATAGGTTTTAAGAGCTTGAGCAATTTTAACAGTATGCAATGATATTGATCAAGTTGGTAGGAAACACGACATTTTCAAATAATATTTTTTCCACATCTGTAGGAAACTCAAGGGCATTTTCAAATAATCTTGACCAAATTTGTAGAAATCAAATGAATAATTTCAAAAAAACTTTTTCCAAATTTGCTTGTAACACACAGACATTTTCAAATAATATTGATGTAATTTGTAGGAAACACGAACATTTTCAAGTAATATTGGTCAAATTTGAAGGAAAACACGTACATTTTCAAATAACTCTGAAGAAATTTGTAGGAAACACATGGATACTTTCATATAATTTAGACAAAATTTGTAAAAAACACATTGACATTTTAAAAATAATTTTGACGAAATTTATAGGAAACACGAACCATTTTCAAATAATTTTGACCAAATTTGTAGGAAACACACGAGGATTTTCAAATAATCTTGTTCAAATTTTGTGGAAAACACGTGGACATTTAAAAATAATTTCAACAAATTTGTAAGTACAATCTAGTTTTAATTTGTAGGAAAGTTGGAAACACGTGGGTATTTTCAAATAATTTGGACAAAATTTGTAGGAAACTTAAGTTCATTTTCAAACAGTCTTGCCCAAAGTTGTAGGAAACACTATGGACATTTTCAAAAAATCAAAACCATACTTTTACTAATTCAAATTATCCTTCCAGTTTCTGAGAAAACGTAAATAAGGATAATAAGATTAAAATAACTAGACAATCTGTACATTTAGGACGTTATTCATGCTTTATAAAATTCTGATGCACATTGAAGGCAACTTACAATTTAGAAAGAAAAACAGTGTGCTATTCAGTACTCAAAAGTGTACCATCACACAAAAGTGTACATACAGCAATTGGCAATTAATTACGAATTCATCCTAGATTTACGGTTTTTTACCTGCTCCTGCATGTTTCGTGCTAGGTGTCCATTAGCTAATTGGCGATAGGCGAGGTGGGCGATGTCCATTTAGCCGATTGCCCAAACCGCCGCACGCCAATTTCGTTTTTGTGAATGTGAATGATATCGATCGACGCCTATCGTGACTAATAACCATTGAACGGATAAATATAGGACGTTATCCAATTTGCCTAAGGGAGGGGTCGAAAAAAACTATGCGGAAATTTATGGATCTAATAAATCCGTGATGAATGAATTCTGCTTACTCGCTCGTATTACCGAGTGTGAAATTATTGAAAAGGGGTGATGGGAGAGTTGTTATTATAAAATTTGAATGAAATTTGAATTTTTGCTTTTGATTTAGTAAAAATGGTAGAATATTTGTTTGAATGTAATTGACTAAACCAGGTATCCGCAGTTTCACAATTGTTTAGTTTTATTTGGACAAAACTCACGATTGACAAAGTTTTCTCACATTTGCTCCACTAAGATTACCAAAGTCTTAATTAAGACATCAGTGACCCTCACTTGGTTTAATACTGTTGAATGCGAGGTTGCAGTTTTTCTCAAAACCAGACTTTCGCTTTGTCCGAGCTAACAGTTTTATTATCTAATTATTCTTTATGGGATTTGCGTGCGGCGCTTTTCTGGCAACGGAAAATTGCACGACTGCACGAATTGCATTGATTTTGTTTTGTTTTCTTCCCTCTATCCTTTCGGCTCCGACTGAAAATCTGCCTTTTCCCTCTTTTACTGACAGGGGTCGACCACGGAATATTGATTATCTAATGCGGATTGTTCACTGCGGTTTGGTGACACGTAAGGATTGTATGCTGCACACCCTACATTCGATTCGAGCAACAGCGTCAGTCCTCGACGGTTCCCTCCTTGAACCAGTCTCCTGATGAAGACTTTGGGATTTGGGATTTAGCCATGGAGGGTTTAGGTAAAAGTATGTTTTTGTATTCATCCATATAATTTTGGACAACTTTGAATTTTCTTTAGAAAGTGTTGGTATATGGCTCGAGTGATCACTTCACAAGGTTTCCCCAGATCCGGAAAACTGGAATTGTCTGGTTTTAAAAGTCAGGGAAAATGGATTGAGTTTGAAAAAGTCAGGAAATTTTTCTATGCATTTTACTTGGCTAACACAAAAATCATAAGTATTTTATAGCTATTCCATGGAATAAATTTAAAATGAAATTGTCAGTTTTAAAAAAAATAATCTAATTTTTTAAAATTTGTTTTATCTCTTGTTTAGATATTTTCAAAAATGTTCTTAAGGAAACAGCAAATTTAGGGTGCCAGTACATGTAGTTTATTTCTAAAAATGGACTATTTCATTTTTGGTTTCTTCCAATACCATTTCTGACATTGATGACATCTGGCAAAATTTATTTTAAAACTTGGAAACGTCAGGGAGAAATTGAAAATGTTCTTTTGAAAATTTTGCTGTTTTCTTATTAAAAAATTTGCTGTTTTCTTATGAAAAAAGTTGTTTTATCTCCTGTTTATATATTTTCAGAAATTTTATATAAGTAAACAGCAACTTTAGATTTTTAAATTTACGTAAATTCTTCCAATAGTCGTACAGTGCATGTCTTCCATATGTCATATTTTTTTTTACATTTCTATTGGTCAGGCTGGTTAGGGAAATCCCTTTTTGGGTATATGGCTACAACAAATTTCGCTATTTGGGATATAACGAAATTCTTCCATTTGTTATTTGATTTGGTGGATTTATAATCCATACTTCCATCCACCCATAATCTTTTTTTTGAAATTTTTTTAGTAATACAATTTATGATCCCAGTGGCTTTCATGTTTCTTGTCTTCGCCGAGCATTATTAGTAATTGTCCTTATTGTGTTTTTCAGCTTTTTAAAATTTTCTACCAGCATGGCAAGCCTGGACTTCGGCGACGGGGACAAGAAGTCTCGGGATGTGTTGGATCTGAGCGCCGTCGTCATTCGCTCGGACTCGGAGCTCAAGAAATGGCTAGAAAAAGTTCCCGATTTCAAAATAAGACCGGAAAAAGTTCGTGCTGAAGATGTTACTCCTGGTGGTGAAGATGGGTTGAACAGCGCAGGTGGAAGCCCGGCGCGCCATGAGGCCGGTAGGGCAGCCGCTAACGCCATCGCATATCCCTTCTGCGATCCGGTCCCTGCCAGCATGAGGGACGTTTGCATCAAGGAGTTGGGAAGGGTCAACATCAGTTGGAGGATGCTGACAGTGGCGAGGCCAAAGACAAAGTTGGAAGAGGACATATTCAGCAGGTTATTATTGGAGGTCATGTGGCGCCACCTAGGGCACCGAAACACCTTGCGCCCCATTGTGGGTAGATAGTTGGCTATGTAAGAAGTCTCGAACACGTACTCGTAACTGATTTACCCTGTTACATTGCTGTGAGAAATTTAACATTTTTAAAAAGTACTACAAATCTAATTTTCAAGTATATAAGATAACACAAAATGCTAATTTTGTTTACATCTTTGCATACAGAGAAATTATGCTTTACGATAGATAAATGAAGTGTTCGAAAATGAATCAAATATTTTCGTGAAAACAATGAAAATCACATGTGAGATATGCTCTCAATTTACCAGAAAGAATTGAATAATCCAATTTTTTATGATGCTTTAATATATTTTTAGAATCTTCTCATGATCCATTTTATAAGTGGTTAAAGTTCACTGTGGCAGTACTAATCAATGATACCAGGTTTAAAAAATTTAAATTCAAGAATTGAAACTTGTTATACATGTATGTGATTTTCAAAATATGTATGACATATGTCTATATGTACCGTTGTACATCACTGTTGGGTTATTATGCAGGGTTTTAAAAAAATAATGGCGGGTTTTTGTGTTATGATGCTCAAAACATCACCAGATAATGGCGCGGTTTTGCGTTATTATGCTGAAAACACCATCATTATTTTTCAGAAACCCTGTATACCCCCCAAAATGTCTAATAATCAGCTTTTTTGAGAAAATAAAATTTTAATTAAAATAGTTAATAACAATTAATTGCAGGGCAATAAACTGCATATCAATGAGCAAGATCACAGACCTAAAAAAATACTTCATATTATTATTTAAAAAAACGTGCGGGTAAACGAAGACCCCACAGTAATGTTCTAGGGTTAATACTCCAATTTGTTTGGTCAGATTCAAATATCATGCATATAGGTGGAGCCACGTGACTATATGGCTGGTCCTATTCAAGTTGGTGGAATGCAGATTGGCCATTTCTCACGCATCTATCTTTCAGGTTGGTCCAGTTGGAGAAACTGCAGTACAAGACAGTAATGTGGGAGAACGAACAGGAGTTGATCAAGGAGAGCAAGGGCAGTTCAGGACCGTTCAGTTTCCGGGCGGCCACTAGCAGGGGTCGTGCCCGGGCTCCGGGCGGCAAGGGCGCCTCCACCAAGGCAGCGGTGACCGAGCGCCGCGTACAGACGTGCAAGGAGTGCGGCGAGGAATTCTGTTTGGGAACCTGCAAGAAGTACATGTACGATGACCACGCAAGGACCCTCAACCCCGTATCGGACGACATCTTCCAGAGCATTCAGAAGAAGAAGAAGACGAAAAAGTCTTCGAGTGGCAAGAAGGCCAACAGTGCTGACGCGGATGCTGACAACGGTCCCGAAGATGCCGCGCCGGCAGCCGCTGACCACAAGGAGGAAGTTAACGGTGGCGCTGCGGCCGCTGTGGTAAGACCGCAGACCACCAAGGCCGAGGCAAGGAAAGTGACCCTGGTTGCGGATAACGCGCAGGTGGCGGAGAATGGGACGAAGGAAAAGCAAAACGGTGTTGCTCCGAAGACCAAGGAGAAAGGCGCAAAGCCAAAACTTAACCGGGTGGGCAAGAAAACGAGCAAGAGCAAGAAGAGATAGCATCCGAGCATATTTGACAATTGAACGTCTTCCATCTAGGCAGCGATTTTGTATGTTATTCTCAGGTAGAAAATAAACCGACGTTACGTTGCGAAAGAATTACAGAATAACTGCGTTTACAGGTTTTGTACAGCAATTTGCTACAGTACAATGTCATTTTATTTAAGTTTACCGTCATGCTCCTGCTCATGCTGAATGACGTGATATATGAACTGCCCCTATCTAGGGTTATCCAAATCTGATTGGAAAAACACCTACATTCCTCTGGAATAATAGACCGTCTGCAGTTTAAGCGTTTTGAAGAATAACAGAGGGTTCCTAATTTCTGGAAAGTCATGGAATTTTTGATAATGTAATGGAATGTCAGGGAAAATGAGAAAGTTTGCATTGAACAGTCATCATCTTCTACAAAATTTGGGATATAAAATAATCATTTTTCTTATTTTGTATAAAAAAATCTCACCGTAAAATATCAGGGAAATGACTAGCTGAAAAGAGGCCAAAAAACCTACACTCCCGTGGAATAATCGACCGAAATGACGAGTACGTTTTTTACACAAAAATAGACTAAAATCCAGCATTTCTGATCTAATTTTAAAAAAAAAATTCACTCCCACTAAATATAAAATGGGATAAAAATGAATGGGAGGTTTTAAAATTCTACGGAGGTTTGAGGGAAATTCAAATTTTCTACGGAAGCCTGAAGGGCAATTGAAATCCGCGATTTTCATTAATTTTCTTTCGATAATCCGTATCCTAAAAAGACGACTTGAAGTTGCTAAGGCGTGCATGTTACAAAACTTATTTTTGGATTACATACACCTGTTCTTATTAATCAGCGCTTACCAATCTCCAGGACTCTATGTTCATGAAGATTTTTAGATTTGGTTTGTCAGCACCTCGAAGACTC
>JAQGAF010000308.1:0-58141 GCA_034687865.1 Kryphioiulus occultus
CTAAACGAATTGAAATGGGGCACATGCACCAGCTTCAAAACCCTGCAAAGAACTATAATAATTAGGCTTTCATGTTTTCCAACAGTACGTTTAATCTAATAAACCTCCAAACTTGATATTAAATAGTGTTTACATTGGCTTTTATTGACCCCACAACTTTTGCAAACTAATACATGTACTGTACTACAGTTTATAATTGCAGAAAAGTTGGCAAATTATAAACAAGGAGGAAAAATATCAAAGTGACTTCCTATAAATACTTGTACAGGCAAAATTTGGCGCCCCTAAGCGATTACCGAAGTTTCCTGAGCGTCAAATTTGTGGGGACGCCTTGTTTATGGTTAATAATAGCAGTTTTCAAGTAGTAGGCCCATGTCCCCCAACCTCTACAAACTAATTTCCTCTCCAAACTAGTATTCAGAATTTCAGAAACGAACCCAAGAATATATTAGTTCAGAAAGGCTCTACTGTATACTTGGCTTTAAAAGTTGTATATTGGCCAGGGTTAATACCCAAAGAGGACTTCCTTGGCACAATATGAAATTTCATTTCAACGTTTTGATGCGATTATGGTATTAGGTGGTAAGCTGTTTGCAGAACAGCTTAAGGGCGGGAATTTTTAACATGCTCACGGCAATAAACAACAAGAGACTTGTACTTCGAAAAACGTATTGCAGCAACAGGCATGCTGAACTTCTGAAGAGATGGCCAACTGACGAAATTTTCTCGTGATCAAACCCGACTCATACACTCTGCATTTCGAGAGAAACTTAGATAAAGAATGTGGCGATACATAGGGATGGGCGACAAATTAACCTTCTGTGTATTGGCGAGTGTCGTGTATTAGCATTCCATTCGTGTCCCAACAACTAAAAAACAAGCCCAAAAACCAAGTTGGGGATTATGCTAAAGTTGGCGATGAATTGCAGTGTATCCCAGTTGCCGTGGTGGAACGAGTGAATTGCATTTTCTTCCACATTTGCATTTTACATCTACTATCGTATCGTTAAGCCTGTCTGCCAATTTTATAGTTTGACTGGGTGGTACTCAAATCAGCTTGCAGGGCAGGGTATTTTTGCAAGATTGTGACAATAAAAAACAACCAGAACAGTCCTCGGCATAATTGATGTTCGAAAGGGTACATGCATTTTTAATAAGATATCAATTATGAGAGCAGCCCCAGCAGTCCGTCACTCCAGTAAAGATACCACTGGTACATTCATGTACATGTATTTGAGATAAAACGGGTTAATATCGAAACCCCAAACCTGCTCTGAAATTGAAAATTAATGTTACAATAGACAAGACGGGTTGGAGCCTTCGTCCAAAAGCTTCAATGTGTACTCAGGGCAGGGAAAAAACCCATTTCATCAAAAGATGATTGATTATAATCGATCTTAATTCGTGTGTTTAACTTTCACTCGAAATTAGCTTAAATATGCTTTTAATGACAAGATGAATTTCTTGGTAATTGATCCCAGGTTTATGAGCAGCGCGCATATTGACGCCAATTTCAAGTACAAAAGACGAGAGGGATAGACGATAAGTGGTATATCTGGAAAACATCATAAAATCTATGTATTCAACCACCTCGGAGCAACAATGAATCATTTTTGATATAGCGAGCCCATTATTCCATGTCAAAATTAAGGCTGAAGCCATTAACGTATGCAAACGTGAAAAATCACTATGAAAAACGGATGTATAAATAAAATGCCTTTAAAAAAATTGCATATCCTGAATAGTATAATTTATGCAGTATTTGTGCATTTGAATAAATATAACGTGCATTCTAATTAAGCTTATAAACATGTTTTTTTTTTCAAATATCTCGATTATGGATTTCATGTCACATCGCAACATTCAGTGCAGATGTGAAGCATTATTGCTCCACATGCTAATACATGCACTTAATTCAATGTTTGCCAATAAAAATATAAATTTAATTCATTAATTAAGACTCGACTATTAATTAATGACAAGTGTGTACTTATTATCCAATTTTAAAGTCTGCTCAACATTGCAACGATCAACCAACCCAGCCACAAGCACAAATTGGAAACTTAAAACGTCATCTCAGCGATTTTCAAAATCGCAGTGATCCCCCATGGCAGAATGAAAATCACGGTAATGAAGATAATCTGTTGGGATTGGCCAATTAAGTCACCGCCATGCTGTGCAAAAATGCTTTTGAAGATGCCGATTTCATATTTCCTTTGGAAATAATTCGGCTTTTTGTGGAAATCAGTGTCAAACCATTTCGGAAAATCATTCTTTAGCAAAACTCAGTTTTTCTTCAGACTTTTAGGAAACTATAAATTACAGATGGTGTCAAGCGCTTTAATGCCGTTTAATGACATTTCAAGCTCAACACGAGATGAAAAAAAGGATGATTAAGAGGATCGACGTAATTTGCACAAGCGAGGTAAGGGCCTATAAAAGCAGAAAAATTAAGATAAAAAGCGCGAATATATTTATGAAGGAAGTACCTCTCTATATCATCCCAAGCACGCATGAATACGTAATTCCAAAAATCAGTAGAAAAAAAAACGTTTTGAAGGTGGGTAATTCTGAAGTATTTTTTACACTGGGATATCCTGTGAAGGTAATCGCCTATGTGGATGCATTCGCCAGCCTTTCAGATTAATTAGTGTTCGTGGATAAGTTATTGCTCCTGGTGACTGAAATGATGAGATTATGGTAATACAGCGAGCCTTAAATCAAAAATCAAATTTATTACGTTTTCCGAAAGAATGCCTTACGACAGCCATTAATAAGTTTAATAGCAACGCTTGTGAAGCGCATTAAGTACGTAGAAACCGTTTTTAATCAAGCATGAACTGAACGTGAAATTGTCTTAATTGCAAAGTTGTTTCAGTAAAAAAAAACCACAGAACGTCGTGAGAATGATTCATAGTACCCTTACTGATGACGTCACGATACGGAGCGGTGATGGATTTGGGAAAGGGTTTAAAATTTGGCGCTAAAACGTTTGTTAATTCATATATGTACTTGGCATGGTAAATTTTAGTGTTATGTGTCAAAACTTCGTGACATATCGAATTGGACGAGGGTTGTGATATCAGGACAACGTCATGATGTAATGCAAAAAAAAAAAAATACAAATACATTGCTGGGCCCCCCAGTCATGTTCCTTCGACTTCGAAACATTTCGTTTTCAAACTTATCATCACTTTGTTGCATAATCTTGACTTGACTACAACAATGCGATGAAATTTTCAACTCCCATGACTTTTCACTGACTTTTGCAGGCTTTTAAACAAATTTCGCTGAACAATGAAAAACGCAAAAATGTGGTATGTACGAAATGCTAAATCCATTGCTTTTACACATGTACAGTATGTAAACAGGAGATAGAACACATTTTTATTAGGATGCAGCAAATTTAAATAGATAACTTCACAATTTCTTCCACAGAATTGCTTGTTATCGCTTAATTTTTGTGTAAACCAATAACAAGCTATGTAAATTATCTTATTGGTTTGTTGAATTTCCCTGACTTTTCGAAATAAGATCATTTTCCATGACTTCTTCAATTTCCCTGACATTCCCAAGTATTCAGGTCTGGGTAATCCTGCTAGATACCATAACGTAAGATGCTCGTTACTAAGCGTTTTACAGCTTTACGAATGTTGTGATTTTTTTATATTTTGAAATATGCAAACGAAATCACAAAATTTGTATTTTTAGCAGCAAGCAGAAAGTGTGGACGATTTAAGCGCCATCTAGCGAGCCACCCCAACCTGCAAAAAAGTGCATGACGTCATGTTCAACTGGAGGCCTTCCCCGTCATGGTCCTGTCATGGTCCTGCCCCCTCCCCACCCAAAAAAATGATGTCATATATGATTTATGAACGCTCCAACTCCTAGTGGTAAATACGCCATATTGCCTGCCAGTTGCCATATGTTGCCAGACTAGCAGTGAAATGAACACTTGTAATGGTTTCAGTACGTCACCCTGTAACGTCCTCGCAGCCCCCATCCACCACATCTTGCAAAACAAGCCCCGAGCATCGAAATTCATGTTAGATTTAAAGCGACCGTGCAGAAAACAGTTGAATGGATTCAATAAATGATAAGTCATGGTAACTCGTTATAAGCATTAATCAATTTTTGAGGCATTAGGGGCGGAGCCCTTTGCCCCCCTGGACCATTGGAGCAATTGGGCAACACTGGTTAGCACCCATGCAAAGATGTTCGTACGTTTTGTCAGCAGCGTCTTTCCACCAAACGTCTTGGAATCGAGTTTGGAGAGAAAGACAGTCGACCGAAAGATTCATGATGGCTGCCAGTGTGGCAGGAGCCCCGAGGTCTCCCGAATGATAAATGGCGTTTCCCCCGCATCTGAACAACGGCTCGGCTGTCTCCAGAAATCACCGTTTTAAAAGCCACTGATTCAGAAAAAATGGAATCTAATGGGAATGCAGAAAGGAAGAAATAAGATCGCTAGACGCTGGGACCAACAAAAGACGCGCTGTTCGAACACTAAGACACTTGGAAGAATACGAGCCCTACAGCCAGCATCTGCTGGACACATGGCGCAAGATGGCCTAGCAGCTACTGCAGCATCGATCACGTGGTCGTATATCTTGAAGCCCTCCTTGAAGCTACTTTAGTTTGCAGTTTTGAAATATTGGAAAATTGCTAGTAATTCGGATTATGCCCTGCTCCAGCACGGACACCATGAGAAAGTGGATTTCTCCGAACGGCTCACAGGATGGCAGTGATTGCATCAATCAACTGGTCGAATATTTTCGCACAAAACTACTAGTTTGCAATTTTGAAATATTTGAGAACTACTGTTTAACAGCCAGTACTTCGGATTATGCCCTGCTGTGAGAAAGTGTGATTTTCTTAACGGCTCACAGGCTGGCAGTCATTACATCGATCGCGTCGTCGCATATGTTAAAGTCATCCACAAAACTACTGTAGTTTGCAGTTATGAAATATCTGAAAATTGCTGTTTAATTGACAGTACTTCGGAATGTTCTCTGCTGCAGCCATGCTCCAGCACAGAGACACTATGAAAAAGTGGGCTTCTCTTAACGGCTCACAGGCTGGCAGAGATTGCATCAAGCAAGTGGTCGAATAGCTTGAAGTCCTCCACAAAACTACTGTAGTTTGCAGTTTTGAAAGGCTTGAGAGCTACTATTTAATTGACAGTAATTCGGAGTATGCCCTGCTGCCGCCCTGCCCCAGCACGGACACTATGAGAAAGTTTGAACGATTTGAGAACTGCTGTTTACTTGACAGCACTTCGGAATATGCCCTGCTGCTGCCCTGCTTCAGTTTGGCAACTACGTGAAAGTGGGCTGCTCTTAACTGTTCGCAGGCTGGTAGTGATTGTCTGCCGTTAGGGCAGGCAAAAAAATTGCCTTTTCAGGTTAGTTTGGACATACAGAAAAAACAAAAGGAATACATTGCGACAGCTAATGCAGGTGTCATTCTTGTCTGTTAGACAATTAGGGTTGTAGGCTATACATTTTGTGCACATCCGTAGTATGTACCTCAGCAATAAAACTTTTCAAGTGGCTCAAGAGAATGCTAAAACAACAACAATGTTGTAGAATTAATTGGCATATCTAAAGCTAAATTGCTTATTAGCAAGCACATCACATTGGCCTTAGAAACTGCATGCAATGTATCTGATACATTTGACCCCAATATTGGATGCTGGTGGATCTGTATGTAGACTGGATTTGTGATTATCAGAGAATATGTTAGTCGGCGTTTATAAAGTTATGTCTACACCTAAGAAACGTTTACTAGAAACATGGGTATCAACATGCTATATGAATCATGAGGCATGAGGCATGTAGCAGGTAGCCTCAAAATGTTTCCACATTTTCAGCAAGGAAACAAGTGTCTGAGGAAACATTTGGGGTCTTTTTCCGCGAGGAAATTTGAGGAAATGTGTTTCCAGATACATGTTTCTAGAAAACATTTCCTATGGGTGTGGTGTGCTCCAATTTATGAGTTCAAAACTTACAGTTACATTTCTGGCAACTTGAATTGGTTTAGTTTTTTCTTATGGAGGTGCTGTGGTTATTCGGACTTTAGATAAACAGAATGTCAGCCGACGTATGATAAAACGTATGTAAAAATGATTACGCACAAATACATTTTAGATGTATTTTGAGCGATTTTGTCGCTTAGCGAATTCACAATTGTGATAGCCACAAACAAGCACAGCTTAAGTAATCGTGTCTATATAGGTGGCCCAGCACAATGCACAACACGAGTATTGAGGAATGAGGACTGGTCAATGAACCACTGCAAACCGTTTATGGCACGTGTAATAAACATGTTATGAAATGGATTCCGTCAACGTGTGAAAGATTAAAGGATTTGCTTAGGTAATTTCGCCTAAAATTAAAGAACTTCACAACTGGGTGCCATGAGCCACCATTATCCCCAGCACGCATTCCACGGTTGAAATTGGCCGCTCACTCATTATAAAGTCGACAAGAAGACTTTAAATTCGGCTGCAAAGGAAAAATTGGCTCTTAATTCGGTGATTTTCACCGGGATACGAAGTAGAGAAACACCATGGGCGAGAATCAATTAAAACGAGGCAATGAGCAAAGTACAAAAGCTCCCTGCACGTCGACTTTTTTAAAAATTTCACGAACGAATATCTCTGAAAAGGAAAACCTGACTGAAAATTGAAGGAGATTGAACACACGCATCAGCAATTTTCGCCAGCTAATAATAAATTTAGTTGAAAAATAAAATCTGCACGTTTGCACGCCTCGTGAACGTTTTGTAGTCGTTCCTTACAAGATTTGTTTACATCGGAGGCAGATTAAAACACAATTCAGGAAAATTAGCATTAAAATTTGCGAACTGGATTGTTCACCTCATTATTATGTAAAAGCAATCCTTGGTTTTGGGTAAACAAACCTGGAGTGTACGTGAGGCGAAATTTACTTTAATAAACTGAACATGACAACTAAATGTTTTCTTATTACGGTAAAACCTCTGTACGTTCGCAAATTGGTCAACATAAGGAGGTGGTCAACGTATGGAACGAGGCATGTACTGACGCAGGATTTTAATTCCGTGAACTGCATGTACTTAGAATTTACAGTAATCATTCATCATTCATGAATAATCTTATTGAAATGAAATATTCTTAATACAGTTTCAGTATTGCTAATGTACTGCAAATTTATCCAGCAATTACACGTACAATACATTAGGAGTACTGAAGGGGTTCAAAATTAACTATTGTACCTCTATAGAGACAGTTACTACATGTTCTGTGGTGTATAGTACAAGTTTTGCAAGCAGCCACTAAATTTACTCATCAACGACTTTACATTTTGGGACCATGCTGGTCAACATAGAGGGAGTAAATTACTATTGTGTATCATAGTCCAAGTGCTCAACATACAACATGCCGAGGTGCAGGTGGTCAACATGTAGAGGTCACCTTATACCTAATCCCCCTAGGCGTGCTATTTTTGGTGAATTTTACAGAGATCGTAATGTGCAGTGCACTCTGGTGGTGAATTTATAAGATCACATCCTCTGCATCACGACTAAGATCGTATTCTGCTTGATACGGCTTTATCTAGGGCTCTATTTCGATATGCACGACTCCATTTTAAGGGTCGACTGCCACTGACATGTTTATGATTGTCTGCTTTTGACTCGTGATAAAGTAAAGCTATGGCAAAATCGTGGTTTGGAATAATGCATGAATTATAGATAAAAACACAAGTAGTGCCGCATTTTAAATGGAAAGAATCTTAAAATGTCATAGGCATCTGCTTAATTTTTGGGTAATTTGAAAACGTGGATTCTTGCTGTCTTCGGAGAAATCGATCTTAAATACACCATGTAATCTTAAATAAGCTGCTTCGGATCTTTAGACCCCTACAGGGTTTCCCAGAGGTATGATTTTCAACTTTCCTTACATTTCCCTGACTTTTTCAGGTTTTAAAACAAAATTTCCCTGAGCACTTCAAATTCAAAAATATGACATATGGCAATGTCAATTTAAAAAACTAATCTATTTGCTGTTTCCTTATGAAAATTCGTTTTATCTCCTGTTGATGAGGCTATACTTTGAAGGTTCCCCAGCCATGAAAAACCTGGAAAACATGGAATTGTCAGGGCAATTGAAAAGGCATGGAAAATTCAGGGAAAATTGCGATTAAAACATTATCAAAAACAGGAGATAAAACGAATTTCATGAGGAAGTAGATTAATAGATTAGTTTTGCTAAAAAAAATTGACAATCTCATTATTAATTTCATCCACGGAATTGCTTGTCATCTCTTGATTTTTGTGTTAACCAATAATCGTAACATTTATTATTTGTTGAGTTTTCCTGACTTTTTCTAAGTAAATCCATTTTTTTCTGTCTTTTCCATGTCTTTTCAAGTTTCCTGGCAATTCCAGATTTTTCACTTCAGGGGAACCCTATTCTAAGTACCTCGTTATGTAGACACGTACATGTTCATATACATGTAATTCGTTGATTAAAATTAAAGCACCCAGATGGGTCATAGGTCCATCTTCTACTTTATAAATTACTTTAAACTGTGGTCATTCGGGTTCATTTCAAGCAATCACAACGAATAAAGCAAGAAGATTTTGTTGTAAAACCATAAGGAAGAAATTAGTAATGGCGTCGAAATAAAAAAGCGGTCTGAGTAAGAATTTTAAAATGTCGAGAAATTGAAATACTCATTTCACGACGGATGCGTAGCCACTTGAATTCGGTTTCAATAACACGCCATAAACATATTTTTAAAAGATGGCACAAGTTCTTTAACCCCATGGGCAGCAGAATTGCCCAGAGGTGCCACATTTACGAGCACATGTTATGGTGAAATGAGGAGATTTAGGTGCGAATTTCAAGAAATTACGGGGAATGGAAGGGAGACAGTGCGACAAAAAAGGAACCCGAACATTACATAAATTCCAAATTTTGAAGCTTTTTCGAGTTGCGGCCTGCCTTCACACCTGTGGCTGAGGGTTGATCATGACCCATAAGTCACTTCCTATGTCGTAAAAGAAGTTGACTCGCTATTCTCGGAGACTGCACTAAAGGTGAGTGGCCTTTTAATTTACGTGACACAGTGTATAATTATATACCGCTGATATTCTCCATCAGCCTTGAAATTTTTGCAGAAATTTATGGTTTCGCTTATTTTCCGAACGGCAATTTTCAGAACTTCCATGGCTTCCAGCCATTTATTTGAATTTCTTGTAATTTAACGTGTTTCACGTGTAATAAACTGAAGTGGAAGAAGGAAAGGTGAGAGGGCAACGGTGGAGGAAGTGAGCACCTGGACCACATTCAGTGTTGTATGAGATCCAAGAGGTTATTAATTTTGAGCGGTTGTTCAGTCATAACGTCGCTACTAAATTACATGTGTAAAGTTTTTGGGAGGCTTTTTTTGGGAAAACGTCCTTCCTTACAAACACATTTGCATAACGAAAACATAACGAAATACAAAACCTGTTATTAAAAAATGGCTAATAGAATTCATTCAGAGGGTAGCCAAATATTTTGAAAAGGAAATAGATCAATATGAAGTGATGCCATTATGCAAAGATTGATCATTGGTGAAAGGCAGGGGGAAGAGCGTTTTATTGAAGTTATTGTGATAAATTCTCGAATGTCTGCCTATACACAATTTTTCGACTTGTGCAAAACAGTGTGTCCAATCGATCCAAACATCCTTAGTTTTGTTTGCCTGTCAAACTTTGTTTTGCATTTTTAGGCGTTATCTTGCAGGACGTTAACAAGAAATACATAGTTACAACATTAAATTAGATCACAATTTCTTAGTCCTGAGTAGACCATCCACACTTGTAACCTTGCAGATTACAAAACTACAGTATGTACCGCTACTTTATCAGGTTAAGAGTGCTAAATTTCAACCTGCCCTCTAGTGGACGTTTGTGAACCTGATCACTTCAGGCACCTTCGAATCTAATATACATGCCATTTTTAAATAATGGTTAATTTATAACTTAAAACAGTCAACATGCAGTTACACTTAATAAGACTATTTCATAATAGGAAGAATTCTAGCCAATTTTTAGAGGTACCATATTCTTATGCAGAAGTTGACAAATAGTACATTTTCTCACAATTGCAAATGGAGGGAAGAGTGAAATTAAGCACTCTTAACATGATACGCACTATAATCGAGTTTTACGTCAAACCGAATTTGCAAATTTAACAATGTGCCATTCCTGGTGAATTTTTGCTCGCTTAACCATGGCTTACTTGCTAGTGATGCTTTTTCTTCCAGAAAGTTTGCCCATAACGAAACAAAAGTTGACGTCAAAATCACCATGCTCGTTCCGTGCATTCTCATAAACATTTTTCCTCTGAATAAATATTTAAAATTGCGCGATGTTGCATTTGTATTGATGGTATTATTATTTAAAAGTGAAGAAACGCAAACCCGACTTTGAAATGAAAACTTATGAGATTCTTAACCGGCATCTAAAAAAAGATAAAAAAGACCCATAAACCTACTTTTAAATCTTCCCGTCCTACATACAAAAAAGGAATATCATCCGAGACGTATATTTACTCAGAAATTGTTTGTTTGTTATCAGAGAAGCGTTGCCTTCTGCATATATGGACCAAGCTCACCATGGTTACGGAGGAGCCTGCGTTGTCATGGCAACGCGATGCTAGGCTTTCATGCACGGGATGACCGATGGCTGAGGGAAGCCATAATTTTGACCAAAGATCAAAGGACGCGACACATGGACACCAAAAGAGTCCATTTTTTGCTGTTATTTAAAAAGCTGTCCATTTGCGACTACCAACAAATTTCACAGTAGAAGCGAAATAAAGATGGCTCAGAGAGCATTAACAATGGATTTCCATGGAGAGCTCAGACTGAAAATCTCTTTCCATTGCCACGGATTAAATCCTGGGAAAGAAAACCGCGATTAGGATAAAAATCACGAAACCTGATTCGCAGTCAACAGACCGATTACCGGCATGCCAAAACCTGTCCAAAAAAAGGAAACCACTCATTCTTCGGAGCATCTCGACGTGGATTACGAAATTGGAAATGAACAGAGAACCAGGATTTAGATCAAACATTGAAAACATAAACAACTATCATATGCTGAAATGATGTGCCAGTTCGTGCTTCAGATGCATGACAGATTGATGTTTAATTGGCTTAACTAGTGGGGTATCGGACGGTTTTCATTTGAACACATGGAAGCAATGTGTTGAATTATGCGAAAAAATTGTTGTCGGCTGATGAGCTGGTTTCCAGAACATCAAATTGACTGGAAGCAAATTAATGGTTGAGCAAACATGTCAGCAGCAATTTACCATATGAACCACTCATGTCTGTAATCGGTTACAGTACAATGTATATTGTAGTCCGTCCCAGGTTGAGAATGGGCGTTTTACTCTGCATTACTCTGCATTACTCTGCATTACTCTGCATTACTCTGCATTACTCTGCATTACTCTGCATTACTCTGCACTCTACAGTGTAGTAAATGCGTAAGTGATTTACTGATTTAATGCTGCATAAGAATATAGTTTCCCTAAAAATTTGGCTAGGTTTCTTCATGTTATGTGACAACTACATGTAAGTCTCAATTAAATGTAATTGAGTGCTTTAAGTTATAAATTCCTCAAAAGTTAAAACTTGTATAAAAATGGCATTAGATACTGTATCAGTAGCAGTGTCGATAAAATAAATGTAGGAGCAAAATTTAAAACCGCATGCATTCGTCTGAATTCCAATGGTTTTCATTAGAAATTCCAGTGGACGTATTAATACATTCCGATATCAAACAAGTGATGAGGTTGAAAACGTCCACCAGAGGGCAGAGTAAAACTGCCCACTGATGGGATTTAATAATTTAATAAATGGAGTTCAGTGTTTAGTACCAGCTGACGACCACAAAAACTACATGTGCATGAATTTACGAACTACAGTGTAGTAACCATAGGACGGATGATCGCCATTTAGAGAAGAAAACGTGTTAACGGATCACATTTTCAGTGAAACAGTTTATCACAGTTTTAATCCTAGTTAATCCTTTTGTCAACTAGATAGTCATATACTGTATGAATCGTATTTTGAAGTCTGATACATGCGCATGCACGTGGAAAATACCACTGCTCGCAACACAACGTTTCCATCCAACCCTTCCCACCAAAAATAAGGTGCAATTTATTTACAAACACGCAAAACTCGTGCGCAGTTTCATTTTAGGTCCACCTGTGCAAATTTTGTCATTATCTAAAATAAAGAGGGCTATTAACATAATGATGAACACATAAGTCTGCATGCAAATGGCGGGGCCGTCAACGCCCCAATGGTGTTAAGATTAGAGAATCTGGGCTCCTTTTAGCCTTAAATGCTATCTGGCACGCGAGCTTTCGCATTGCACTGTAAATCAGGCATCCAGATCTCGAAAACATCAATTTTCAACAACAACAAAAATCTGTTTTCAGAATGCTCTTACCTCAGTCTGCATTCTCAACGGCGTCGTACACGTAAAGCGAATACATGTATCTCCCAACCCATGAAACCATAAACATGTACACTGTACAGTAAGAACATCTGGGTTGTGAAGCAGGGCAACTAAGAGTCACCCTGTACGCGCCTAATTGCAGCCCGGCCCAGCTGTTTTAATTAATCGTTGTGCATAATTTATGTCCAATTGCCGTTTTATTGCGACCATACATAATAAATAGCTCATGAATATAAAATGTCAGATTATTAGGGCATTTTATTGTATTAAATCCCATCATTTTCTCCCAACGAATGCAGCGCCGTCGCGTTAATTGGAGTTAAAAGCGTATAAAATGTACGGTTTTAATTACGGAAGAGAGGGGTCATTCAACCAGAGCCAAGGTCGATAATGGTCAAGCCAGTCAGTACTTCAAACTAATTTGCATCAATAATGAAATGAATTTCAAAATGCATGCTCGTGTAATTAATCGCCTGATTAAAGCAATTTGCATGGATCGGGGATGCCAAAAATACCACAAATAACACTGCTCTATGCCAAACGAACAGTACGTATTCCAATACTAATCATTCTACGTTAATAGTAAGTCACCCCAACAAGCTCATACGTGTATACATGTACAGTATGTGTAAATCCAAGATGGTGATCATAAGCAGATTCATCGAAAATGTAGAAATTTGCATACAATGTAGGTTTTTTTCCTATGAACTAAACAAACCTCCATATAACACAATTCATGGAACAGAAATAACCTTATTTCCGCAAGTTTGTTTAAAGTGGTAGTACATCTTACAAATATTGTTCGTTAAAACATACACTACATACTGCATTTCGATTTATTTACATGTACAGTAATTGCATTTTTTTGCACAGAGGCCATCATGTACATGTACGAGTAAATAAGATTCTTAAAGGTGAGTTTATTATTTAACATCTTGTGGAATTGATGACCCACGTACACTGTAAACGAATGGGCGCTATGCATGTACATCAGGTTGTACAACAGAGCTAAAAACTAATTTATGTAAACGCACCTTTAATGGAATTGTGATAGGCCTACCACACGTGCACCAACAAAAATGTGTCAATGTAGTATTTTTTCTGGTTACAGGGTTCTATCTATCCGACTGCATTGATGACGTCAGATGACTACATGTACAGTACACCATACAGGCTGAATTACTGAATTCATGTCTATGAACATATAATGCAGATATCACATTCAATCATCTCAAAGCAAGCAACAGTAACTTGTAACAGTAAGTCGGGCAAGTCTACTGTACATTTCAGCAATAAATTTGACTTTGCCTTCCAAAATGTAATCACATGCTTGCAATGTTATGGTGTTGGGAATAAAGTGTTGCTGCAAAACAACTTTACGTTTTCTTCCTGAAAGTCCCTATAATCATCAGGTACATTGATTAACATGCCTACATTGATTTACATACATGTAAATGTATGCACAGGTCATGATTTAGGTATTTGACCTCTCCAAATTCCAAACCTAATGTATTTTTTGAATGTGTCGCAGTTGGTTTGCCCCAGGGACATGTCAAATCTAGAATTTACCATAGAGAAAACGCCGAATAATTCTTCTGTTTAATGGCGTAAAATTGAAATTGAAAAGATCCCAGGGCGTCTATCATGCCTCGAATAATAAACTTCTCTTACGTATAGATTATATTTTTATAGCTTCGTGTCGCGCTTTGCTCGTTAAAATGACGCTAGATTAGCTATTTCCAGAATGTCAAAGCTTCTAGAAAACGGTGTCGAGGTGTGGCCCATTTTTATACAATTTCAATACATTAAGTGCACCTAAATCAGAAAAATATAGTTAGAGGGAAAATAAGGTTTCCTTAATGCAAAACGTCATGCCGTCATCAACAGTAAATGGGATTTTGACATTTTTAAAATGTGTCTTTGAGAAATAAACGTGAAGAAAATCCGCATAATTTCTCGGGGGAAACAAGTTAACCATCATTTTTTTAAAAGTTTGTTGCTTATAAAACAAATCTACAACAGCATCAACCTGGAAAAACTTAGAGAACCTAGAAAATCAGGGAAGTTGGGTTACGATGTTTACGTTGGTTAACACATACTGTAATCAGCGATAAATAGCACTCATTGCAATAGCCAATGTCATATTTTTGCACTAGGGAAATACTGTACGTTTCAAAACCTGGAAAAGTCAGGGCAGTTGAAGATTTTATCTTGGAACCCTGAGAATATTCCTTTGTAATTTGTTTGGATCAATGATATACTACGCTTCCTTATACAAATCAATTCCCTCAGTTCGTCAGGAATGAAATTATTTAATCGATTTCATGCCCCACTTATGAATGTGTATTCATGGTATGCATTCTTCGGAAATGTCAGTACTGCAAGGTGAGACTTCAGTTTATTTCTATCTTTACTAATGAAAATACCATTGAGTTTCAAAAGTGTGAGAAATTGTCAACTTTAAAGATGAGATTTTATAGACGTAAAATCTCACAATTCTACATTAAAACGGAATTTTCGCCCCCAAAAATGGCGATCTACGTCTTGAGCTCGATTCCTTGGTGCATGACTTTGTATATGAACAATGTACACAAACCCACCTACATAAATTCTGCCATTGCAGAATGAGGAATCAACATACCTCCCGGAGAATATAATGGCCACAAATCTTATTAAAAACAAGATGGCGGCAACCCCTCACCAGGCTTATACCAGAAAACAGGTTAATTTTGTGATTTAAAGCACCAATCAATTTTCGCCTACACCGATATAATGCAAGTAGACTTACTAGCTGCCTGAAACTGCCCAACCAAACCGGTAGTGCAATGTTGTTTTCATTTTTTCGTTGTGCTAAAGCTGCATGCGTTGTTTCCATCCTGCCTCAAATTTAGATTCAGAGATTACGCAGCGCTGCTTTTTTTCTTCATTAAACACGATGCAGTCCATATTTTATAATCTGGCTCCCTATTAAATGACTTTATGGCTGAGCCTGCCAGCAGCAATTTCATTCATTAATCATTGGCGAAATGTTTGTTGCTGTGGTTTTCATCTTAATTGCTCGTTCTGGGCCCAGATTTTAATATGGTTGGATGTAAACTTTAGCCCATTCGGGAAAAGAAGGCTGTTATGCGGATGGGGGTCCTAGGGCATATCAGGATAAGCTGTTAAGGGAAGTTAAAATTCCTGCCGGTATAGATACCAAGTCACATACTGTATGAATAAACCCTGGGAATTCCGCATGTCACATGATCAGGTCAGTAACTCATGTAATGCAATATTACAATGTGCAGGGTTCTCCAGGGATGAAATTTTTAACTTCTCTGACTCTTCCCAGACTTTTCCAGTTCTTAAAACCAATTTCCCTGGCTGCCCTAGCAACTGAAAATGCAAACATTGGCATTTGTCATAAGTTGTTGCACATTTAGATATAATGTATTTGAAATTAACAATTTCGTTATTAATTTCTGCTACAGAAGTTTCATCTCTTGATTTTTGTGCTAATCGAAGAATATTGATTCGTTGAATTTCCCAGGTTTTAAAACAAATTTCCCTGACCACTCTGATCACTGAAAATGCAAAAATATGGCATAATCAATGTAAGAAATGCTATTATTATAGTTTAATCTTATCCTGTCTATATAAACCGGAGATACCGGTAGAATACAAATTTTCTTAAGGAAACAGAAAATTCAGATATTTTTTTCGACAATTTCATTATTGATTTCTTCCAAAGAGTTCACATCATTTGATTTTTGTGTTGATCAATAACTAGCTATATGTAAAATGTATTATCGATTCGTTGAATTTCCTTGATTTTTTTAAGGAAATCCAATTTCCCTGACAATTCCAGATCTTCCTGGTATGGGGAACCCTAATGTAAACTGTATATAAATTAATTAAATTCTAAATGTTACATGTGGAAGTCACAATTATCAGAATTAGAGAAAAAATAGCAACCATTTTTTTTCAGTAAGAAACCCTCTGAATGTCATAGTATACTGTTGTTTTTCCATTCGATCTATAGAACAGTAAAAGACCAGATATACAGTAAAGGATCACCAACAATTTGTTTATCGTTTAATCCTAGCTGCTTTACCAAAATTGGAATGACCCTTCCCTCAAGCTATACAAGGGTGATCTGTTAAGAAAGCTAAAGAATCAGGCATCACCTTCTGAACGAAAGCTCATCAACTTCGCTTGTTCCTGATGAATTGATATGCCGACCAGTTTTTAGCAGTTTACTGCCATGGCATCTGCAAAACTCATCGCTTTCATGCAAACGCCATTCATCGCGCAGGTTTCCTCATTAAATTAATGAATGGTTCAGGTCTTATTTACATGGAAGTGTATTCGGTTGTAGCGAATTCATACTGTACAGTACAAGCACAATGCGGAGAATGAAAAGTAATTAATAACAAATGCGCGCGTATCATAATGGTAATTTAATTAAAAGGCTTTTCAAATTAGCGCCATCGCTCACCTAGCCACCATACCCTCAAATCCAAATGCACTATCACACGCGAAAATTGCGTTTCATCGCTTTTTAAATTCGAATATCAATTTAGAGCGCAAATTCATCACTCACCACTTTCCCATCACTTCTCAGATATACATAGTTTGTGTATAGTCTCTAATTCAAATATGAGCATAATATTTACATTCAAACTGATAAACCTAAGCTAAACTAGCCTAACAATGTGATGACTACTTTAGCTGCCCCTATAACTGGATATGCTACCAAAAATGCCATTTACCAAATGTGCAGAAAATATGCCTAGTCTACTTGCCCAGTAGACTAGAATGACACATATCTTAATTGTTGTCTTTGTTTAGCAGCCCCTAACAGCCAAGCAATCACTGCCAGCCTAAGAGCCGTTAGGAGAAGCCCACTTCCTTATAATCCCTGTTCCAAATACACGCAGAACAAAAAAAATTGGATATACTACCGAATATGCCCTGCCCCAAATTACACAAATATGCATATTTCAACTGTACTTCACCAGTAGACTTGAACGACACATGTCCTAATTGTCGCCATTCAAAAATCATCTGGGTTTTTGCATGTTTTTACCCAACCTAAGGCAAGTCAAGCATGCACTGCCAGTGTAGCATGCACAAAACGCAGACAATCACTGCCATTCTAGCAACCGTTACGAGAAGCCCACTTTCTCACAAAGCCTATGTTGGAGAGGGGTAGCAACATGGCATATTCCGAAGTAAGGTTAAAAATGAAAAGGCTAAATTCCCACAGTTAGCAAAGGTTTGAGTGGTTCACAAAACAGCATTGCTCCAACATACATGTATGTTTATCAAGAATCGAAGGTCCCATCAATAGGTGGGGCTTAAACTGGTTTAATGGCTTAATGGTCGATTTCAAACGTTTACATTTCATTTGGAAACGAACAGATGCTGGCGTATGTGGATGAAATGCAGAAACGAACATTTTCGCACAAAAAACATCCACAAGACGTTGTCGTCGCAATCCATTTTCTTGTCCATGCAATGTCCTTGCAGAAATCGGATTTACAATTCCGCCCAATGGCAGCAGATCCGCCATTGTAAGAGATGGGTCTAACTCGATTGGGAAATGAAACGGGGCATAATTCAGCGGACTTTTCCTTTTAAAAATGTCCTTTCTGGTCGGTCATAAATCATATTTTCAAATGTAAACTACTCCCGATGCATTACCCTCGTCGCAATAATCATTTTCGGAATCATTTTTCAACAGCGAAATAAAAGCCCGCGTGTCCGTTATTTCGTATACGTGTCTTCGGCTGGCCACTGGCCATTTTTCTTGGCTGCTCTCCAGCCATTCTCCAGAAGACAGTTATTCGGACATAACCATATGTCTACTTCATGATCGTATTGCGGCCCTTAAAAGCGGCTCATTTTTATCTGATTCAGTGGATCACATGGAATTAATAGCCTTTTATGCTGGGTCAGAGAACAGGCGAACAGCAAAAAAGAACAGCGCCATTGCTGTTCTGTTGCATTTCTTCCTTTTCCCAAGTTATCACAAACTTGGTCATTTTCTTCCGTTTTTTGGCGATCGTTAGCGTGGTAAATAATTTCCAGTGACACAAGGGGGCCCATTGGCCCCTTGCTGAAAGCATGGCACGTTGAAACCACGACAAGAACAGGCTCCAGAAAGGCAGAAAGGAGCTAGAAAATATATGGCCCAAGCCAGCTCGTAAATCTGCCTTAAGAGCGGTGCGATAGGGCACTCTCTTGGCCAGGGTGTCACGTGTGAGGTGTGCCACGCATGGTTGAAACTAGATGAACGATGGGGTGCTTAATTTCAAGAACTTTGCTTGGACTTCCAGTGAAGGCAATGTCCACTTTGCCACAATTTCCAGAATGTTTTGGCCAAAAATGGTTGTCGGTTTTGGTTCCATGCTCACCACGTCTAGAGGGCGCTGTCATCAACGGATATGCTACTTATCAATTCGGTGCGTTGAAACTTGAAATCGTTTCAGGGACAAAATGGCGCCCAGCTAGCAGAACTCCTTTAGGGCATTAGCGCGATACGGGTGGGCTCGACATTCGCAAAAACAAATGATGTGCGTTTTTCAGCCGATAAATAGCTGGGGGTGATAAATTCATAAAAGCAACAAGAATGACAGCATTCCGTTGCATGCATTTTTTTGGCCAAAACGTGCCGTTTTTCCGACAGAGACGTCTGGCCAGCGCTATGCATCATGGATGGTCTGCCATCATGCATCATAGACCTAACAGCCAAATATGCTGAGGGGACTGGTGAATGACTGCTTGTTTACCATCCAGAGAAAAAGTACGTGTATTGAGCGTATACAGTACACACTGACTTCCTCATCTTTGATTGAGTATTTTCCAAAACGTTGTCAATAAGTAGAATTTATAACTGAGACACTAATCAGAAGTTAGGATAGCAAACATAACCTGCAGCCCAGCACTGCTGAACATGCAATAATTACTCGTAAACCAGAATATGGTCAATTTCTGAAAACATCTCGTAAGTGATGGTATATGACGTATGGGAACATTCAACGATTCAGATTTTCAAAGGTCATATTCTCGTCTTTCCAGATTCATACAAATATTTCAATGATCTGCTTTCAGCAGTTGTGGCAAAATATATTTTAGTTTCAAGAAAATTCATTATCCATTGTTGTCCCAAAAATGACATTTTTGATTTCCCTGACTTTTCCAGGTATTAAAACAAATTACCCTGACCACCCTGACCTCTGAAAATGGAAAAGTATGATATATGCCAATGTTAACAGCCAATTTGCATTAGTTTGTTAAATGATAATGCCATTATTAATTTCTTCCTCAGAATTGTTATCTCTTGATTTTGTGTTAACTAATAACTAGTTAAATGTATGTAAAATTTATAATTGATGGTGAATTTCCTTGACCATGACAAAGTCAATCTATTTTCATTTTTCCCTGACTTTCACATGCTTTACCAATTTCGCTTACATTTCCAGGCTTTTTAGGTTTGGGGAACCTTGTTATCGGAAATCATGGCTGAGATTATGAACAAATCAAAAATGTTGATACTGACACATTCTGACATATTCTCTCAGACTCAGTTCTTCCAAGTGGAAAATACATATACATTAATGTAAAATTCCCTGAGATTTCCAGGTTGAAGAAAAAATTCCCTGAGATTTCCAGGTTGAAGATAAAATTCCCTGAAATTTCCAGGTTGAATATAAAATTCCCTGAGATTTCCACGGTGAATATAAAATTCCCTGAGAGTTCCAGGTATAATATAAAATTCCCTGAGAGTTCCAGGCTCAATATAAAATTCCTTGAGAGTTCCATGTATAATATAAAATTCCCTGAGATTTCCAGGTTGAATATAAAATTCCCTGAAATTTCCAGGTCGAATATAAAATTTCCTGAGATTTTCAGGTTGAATATTATATATAAAATTCCCTGAGATTTACAAGTTTTTCTGGCTGGTGGTCACTATAATCTGCTTTGGGGTGAGGGTTGGGTTTGACGATGACAGGGGGTGGGGTCCATCAAATGCTGATTCATCTTTGCTACAGTGTATTCTATACACCAGAAATTTGGCTTAAATTTAATCTTCTGTTATCAAGTTTTTCAAAACATGTCGCCTGCAGCCTCATCCATTGCTTTATGGTAAATTTAAAACAGCAAGAAACACTTCCGAATTACTCAAGTTTCGCCTTAAAAAGTTGCTCATAATCAACTTCGGAAACTGGTGAGAATTAAGATTTAATTACGATTCGTAAACCTGGTAAACTCATTCAGTTTTCTCGAGCACATTAGCACAGCAAATGGTCGTTAGACGTCAGGAATGAAGAGGTAACACTCGAAGTTAACCGCAACAATTTTTAATTATAAAAACAGACGGTTTATAACCGGAAAACGATCTCCCACTTTCACGTTTGGTGGTTAAAAGCGTTAAGAAAACTTGATAGAAACTGCCCTGGCAGTCATTTTCTCAAACGCCTTTCAGAAAAAAAGGTAATTTTCTTACATCGTTAACTTGGAAGAAAACCTCATTAGATTACAAACTGGAAGAGTTTAACAAGTAATCGCACCGAGATAAACATTATTAACAATCACGATTGTCAGATTTTTTGTTTCCACATTGGGAGCACAGAGAAAAAGAGAAGAGACTTAAGTGGCTGTAAAATGCAAAAGTTTGAGGGCAAGCACAGATATAGGAAAAAAATTATTAAAAAAAAAGAGTAAGAATGAAGATTGGCAGGTTTATGTCAAATTTCAGCGTTTTTTATAGCAGTAAAATCTCGCTTTTATGACGAGAAGCCCCGCCCATATTATTAAAGTGGACCAGAACTGCTTCGTCGCTAATGCGAGGCATCAAACCCTCGTGTGCTGCTTTATCTCAAAAACAAATCCGAGGCTTTTGGGGCAATAAAACTACCTCAAAGTTCCATAATTAAAGGTATTTCCCAACTACTGCTCTAACAATTGACCATTAAAAAGGCCTCCGAAACGAAATTTACAGAGGGTTTTTGATGGCTCAATTATGTTGGAGGAAATGCAGTGATTAAGTTCTTGCTCAGTCCATCAGGAATCAAGGTCTGGAAAAATCAGTAGCTGCATTTTTTGAGCAAACTTCTGTAGCATTGGAGTGAATCTTAGACCAGCAGCCAAAAAACTCACTTTTCCTCAAAAGTGTCATTTTCGGACCAAAGAGGAACTTTCGATTTGAAAATGCGTTGCACAAAACTGTCCTTTCGATGGTCGAAATTAAGTGTCACTTTGAAAAATGACACTTGAGGCTTGAAAGTGCTACTGTCTAGCCTCAAATTTTGGTCAGTTGCATTTCGCATGGGGAGCTTTTGAGTTCCCTTTCGTCGAAAGTGACAAGATGTGCATGCCATCTATACGTTTGATTTTTAGTTGATGTTAATGCAAAGGTGATTACATTTACACTTATTCCTCAATTATGAATTTTGGTAATTTAAAAAAGACAAAACTATGAAGAAAAATCCGTTTCATAACATCTAACAACTAAGGAAATTTTATGGATATTTGTAATTTTTTTTAGAAAAAGCCAAACGTACAAACTAAATTTCGTTATAAGACATCTGACAACTCTTTGCCCAAAGAAGATTTTAAAATTTTGTGTACAGAATCTGGCCACAAGCAGCTGACTTGCAACGTGCATATTTTCCTTAAATAAAAGAACTATGCGTTCTAAAATCGGAAAGTAACACTCCCAAAAATCGGAAAGTATCACTCCCAAAAATCTAAAAGTGACACTTTCAAAAATTTAAAAGTGACACTTTCAAAAATCTAAAAAGTGACACTTTCAAAAATCTAAAAAGTGACACTTTCAAAAATCTAAAAGTGACACTTTCGAAAGTGTCGGCGAAAGATGCTTTATGCAACGCACTTTCAAATGTTACTTCCAGATCGAGAGTGCTACCTTTCTGAAAAGTTGAACTTTGGCAAAAGGGTCTATTCTGCAACTGGCTCCTGCTTTCTTTGCAGGATTTTGCAGTTGTACCGGTACGAATAGCCTGGGGTCACGTGGTTACGCAATCAGCGTGTTTTCCATGCCCAATCCCTCCCTTACGCCCATCTAAAAGAATATAAATAAAACGAAAAAGAAAAATAGCGGTTCGGTTTTGTGTATAAAATGCATCGGTCATTTGTCGCAGCAAATGGAAAGGAAGTAAGCTTTTGTGCCCTGGATGCATTTCTTTGGTGGTCAAGCAAAAGCAATCCATCGGCCAGCCATCAAATGCATTTCCGAGTGCATTCTGGGCGTAAAACGGGTGGACACTGGACAAACATTCCGGCTTGGAAATAGAATTTCAACGTTGGAAGAAGTACACTGTGGTGGTCGTTTAAAAGGGGTCGCCGAGGGCATTTCCCCTTTTTCAGGGTGGACAATACGCTCGAAATGAGTGTCCAAACATTGCTTTCGCCATTTTACCCATCCTGGATCTGTTCAATGAGGCAGAATTTCAATTATGTCCACGCACCTTTAAAAAAAAGCAATTCGCATGCGAAGGAAATTGATTCGTCTTCTGGTAGTGGACATATCGACATGGGGTGGTCAAGCGCGTGGACACTTCCCGGGGGTAGGTGCCTGCATTTTTTTGCAGTTGAAACCACATTTTCCTTCTATGAAATCTAAATTAGACGAAACGGTACAAATTGATTCGATTGCTAGAAGATGATCAAGAGATACATACAGTAGCTTCGTTTTCTCAACAAGAATATGCGTTTACACTAGATCACAAAACATTGTAAAATAAATTTTAACTCTGTTGTAGCGCCCACTTGTTCGAGGAAACATTTTAGGGCTTGTTCTTGCAATATGGTTCCTGAAAACGTTACCTTGTTATGAATGTGGAAACATTTTTGAGCAAATCTGTTTCCACGGTTTTTATAAAAAAACATGGTTGAGGAAATACATGTACTTTAATGCTTTTTCTTCAAATATGGTTCCTGAAACTCGTTTCCTTGTGAGGGATGTGAAAACATTTTGATAAATCTATTTTCACATTTCTTGCAAGGAAATATGTTTGACGAAACATTTTAGGGCATTTTCTTCCATTATGTTACCTGAAACACGCTTACTTGCAAGGAAATCTGTTTCCAGATTTCTTGCAAGGCTTGAGAAAACAAGTTAGGGTTTTTTCTTGCAACGTGGATTTTGAAACAAGTTTCGATCCTTGTGAGGAATGTGTAAACATCTTGAGGAAATCAGTTTCCAGACACCATGTTTCTAGGCAACGCTTCCTAGGTGTGGACAAAGCTTAAGACGCCGATCCCAACGAGGATGAACATGAACTTCCGGAACGCGGGCGCCACCTGGCGGCGGGCGTGTCTCAATGCCGCCAATCGTTTCCAGATGGCCTAAAGCTGGACACTGGGTGAAATCCCACTAATTACATCGAGGTTTTCTGGATCTATAGTGATCGACCCGATCGAAAGTTGAGGGCATTTGAGGAGAGTGAAATGCCCAATTTCCGCATGGTGGCCTTTAATTGGCCAGAAAGGTAACGCCACGCAAAACGTGTAATTTTGGGGGTGATGGCGACCGTGGCACGTGATGCATCCCGGATAACCTTGCGTTGAATTGAAAAGACAAAGTCGAATTGGAAGATGAGAGGAAATTAACCTCAGGAAAAAAAAAAAGATTTAAAAAGCGGGAGAAATAGGAGGAGGTGGGCCATAGGAAAGAGCCAGAGGCACTTCATGTTAGAGAGAGACAGGGGTGTCAGTGGGCCGCTTTTAATAACTATAAATTAAAGGGTTCCTGCCAGAGCCAGGTAGGTCATTTTCACAGGTTGTTCAGAGATGCTTATCTGAGGTGGAGGTAAAGTGGGAACCAGTTTCCTTCGCATATGCGTGCTGGAGTGGGGCGCCATCTTGCGGTTCAAATTTGGCTGGCTACCCCATGCTGTGCAACACTGCACATTGTCATTGTGGGTGAATTTCTATTTATTTTGTCAAGTCCATAGCTGCACGTTGACCCACTAGTTGAAGTATTTACCCACCGAATGAACTTTCAAGTTCATGTCGATATCGGTGAACTTCGCTACTCTCTGGGTGAGTGACACGATTCACACGAAATCACCAAATGTGGATTTCATGATTTGTACAGTGTATTAGGATGCCATAACATGGAATAAACAAGCAGTCAAGCAATGTACTGTGGATGGTACAGCATAGGAATGTAGCATTCGATCTATTAATCCAAAAATGTGCCAATAGCCTACTTGATGCAAGTAAATGTCGATATGTTTTTCTTGTAAAGATCATAAGGGTCTGTCACAGCAGTTGCATGCAAATATCAAATTTGTTGCATTTGTTGTACATTCATGAATAATTTTATAAAACCAAAAACAGCCATTTTTAGTTACCAAGATTAACGAAATCACGACTAACCATCCCACTAACCATATGAGAAATGCGTAAATAGCCTATTTGATTCAAGAAAATGACGATGTACATGTATTTTCTTTATATAGGTCACATAGCAGAAATCACATTTCTCGCATTGAATACAGTTCTGAATATATTTTTTATAAAACCACAGCAACTGTTTTCAATTTCCATGAAACACGACTTTATCAGTTTAATGTTGTAATATCAATTGTCCTTATCGTACAAATAACAACACTTAATGTATGTAAAATGCCTTTTGGAAACTTGGAAACTTAATTAGGAGTATTAGAGAAAATCTGAGGCGTCTTATGTGCGTTAGACATTTTGGCTCTGAAACAGCCAGTGGTAGATTTTTTTGTGGCCTTTTACTAGTTTCTTTCTTTTTTTTTTATAAAAAAAAAAGAAAAAAACACTTTCTCCAGAGAGACCAGGTTGGCTAAATGTCGTCTAATTTTTAATTTCTTATTAAGCCCCGTGTTATCTCAGCCATCTGGATTCTGGGCTAATGGAAGGAACTGCAAGACTCGTGTACCCGCCATCCAATTTATTTCGTTTTATTTCACGAAATCATTTCGGCAATTAAGTACTAAATGGCTGAGAAGCAATTAATGAGCATTACGAGGCAGAATTCGATTTTTTTTGCGTACGCTGCTTATCCAGATTGTTTGCTTAAAAATTAAGGACTAATTTGCAAGTCAGTGCATTTTTTACGCGTCGCTATTGGAGTCTTGTCCCTGGGCCCACGCAAAAACATGCGTGACATTTTCGCTCCAAATGTGGTTTTAGTTAATGTGCGTAAAACTAAGTCTTTTTTTATAAACCGAAATGAAAAGCGTTCTATGAGTAAAACGCTACCGGTAGCATGCAATAGATTTAGTTTGCTTATCATAAACATGAAAATCGTCAAATAAAAACAAAGCAAGTACATGAACATTCCAAGTGTTTCCTTCAAAAATCTAAACATTTCGAAAAGTGCTCAAAAGATGGCGCTGCTGTAGCTGGAAGGTGTACGAAATTGGCAAAAGGCGAAATCCAGGTGAATGGACTCAAACCTCGTTTCTCCAACCAACGCAATGGCAGAAAAAAAAATCAAACTCTAGTTGTTGATCATGCAAACGGCGAAAGCTCGCATCGAGTCGATTAGACAACGTAATTTCCTAACATAATGATAATAGATTAGATAATTTATTAAGATTTACTCCAAAAAAATAGCTGCCTCCTCCCATATGGAAGGCAATTTCCCCTTCGCTAGCTGGCCAATTACAGCCTCATGGTTGAAGACCCTTGGTCAGTGCTAGAAATTTATTAAAGGAAAACATGACAGAAAGTTTCTCGCCATTTTTTGTTAATTACGAAAGAATTTCTCGAGGTGTCGACCCTCTTGATATAGACGTACAAAAAGTTAAGTCAAAAATTAATACATGTACTAATTTATCATAAACAAGTCGTGCACTGCTGCTCGCCAAACGTGATTACATAAAACGCAATTAATAAACCCTTAATTTACCGAATACATCACATTTCTTTAATTAAAATGCTTATTACTTCACAATAAAGCCGATTTTACGTCACAATCAGCAGAGCCGAACAAATGATTATCGTAAATGACCCTTTGTCATCTCCATTCGTTCGAACTAAGTTTATCCAAAACAGCTTACGTATCATACATGTACAATGAATTAGAAGTACATGTATGACTTTAACAGTCATCTTTCAGGTGATCGGTGTGTAAGGAAAGTGTAGATCTTTAAGCACGATCAAAAGCTCAAGTTTTATTAACCAATAAAACATGTCATTTCGGCCATTAAAGAGCTTCTGAATAAAAATAATCGAAAAGAATTTTTATAAAAAGGGTAACAATTCCTATTTTTCACATGAGACCTAAGCCCAGAACAACGTGTAAAACTACGAAGAGAAGAACATGAACAAACGTCCAAAAATTAAAAACAAAAGATTATAAATTGAATCAGGAACACAAAAAGGAAATAAATCATACCATGACCATTTGACATTAAAAAATAAGGTAAGTGACTGCAGTCCTTACCAAGTGGAAATGAATTTCTGTACAAATACATGTACTAGTATATCACCCAATCGTTTTTGGGCACCATGATTCCTTCAATTCTCCGACTTGGGGCATCCCTACATTGTACCATGTGGCTACCGTTCATGGAAGTCATAGAAAAGTCATGAAATTTACATGAGGGTCTTGCAATTTTTGCCTGTGATTGATTTACAAAATAAAAATTTGGGTTAAAATTCATCATTTAATGTCATCCAGTTGAGTGGCCCCATGTTTTGGTGGGCTTTGAAGTATTTTTAAGTCATGAAAAAGTCATTAAGGAGACAGAATTTGCAATACCACATACAGTAGGCACCCTGTGATAAAGGGAAATTGTCAACTTTCAGACGAATCTTGGTCAATTTACGAGATTTATCATTCTTATAGAGGTCATTCTTTGAAACTCATTTGGTCATAATTCTTGATAAACCGACATGCCAGCTTGAGTTATGTATATTAGAAAGTTTCCCACGATGAAGTATAATGTATGTTAAAGTTAAAACTGCCTATCCAAAACGTATAAATCAATGCTGGTACTGCATGCTCTGAGCCCAGCAACGAACCATTTCAAAACTGGACCGTGAATTACACTCTGCATTAAAGATATGATTACTGTAGTTAGCTACTTAGAATACCCTGCATATAAACACTGCAAGAATGAGCAAAAAACAACACTAAAATAAATTAAAATAGTTATGGTCGGTTTCGCTCCGCATCGGCAAATCCATTCGGCGAATAAAAGGTTTTAATTTTGTTATAAAAGCTGGTAATCGTCCAGCAGAAACATTTGTGTTTCTCGGACAAACAAAAACTGGAGAACGCAAGTATTTCAAACCTTGCAAATGATTTTTTTTTCAAACTACTTAAAAACGAGAAATTCGTTTATTTATTTTTATTTCTTAAATAATTTTATTTATTTATTCTTTTGTTAATTGTATTCTTATTGCGCCTGATTTATTATACATGTAACTGATTGTGGCGAAAAAATGTTCATTCAACGTTTTTACTTATTTGGCGAAAAAAAAAATGTTTCAACAAAATATTAAGTCGGCATATTAAGTCCAGCATGCAGTGAAAAAAATGGAAGGAAAAAGCCATCATTCCAAAATTGATGAGGTCAACGCGGGTCAAGCAGCCTACCAAGAATGTTCCAAAGGGTGCTTGGAGTAGAAGTTGGGGTTGAACCTGTGTGATGTCGGGTATTATTTTTTTTTGCAAAAATAATTTCATTTATTTATTCTTTTGTTAATTATATTCATATAATCCCTGATTTCTTGTTTCTGTTACTGTGGTCATATTCATGCAGCGTTTTACTTATTTGGTGAAAACATTTTTTCCAATAAGATATTAAGTAGGGTTCCAGTATGCAAGCAGTGAAAAAATGACACAATAAAGCCATCGTTCCAAAATTGACGAGGTCAACGCGGGTCAAGCAACCTTCCAAGAATGTTCCAAAGAGTGTTTGGAGTAGTAGGTGGGGTTAAACCTGTGGGATGGTGGGGGCACAGCAGACAATGCGTTACTAGTCAAGTTGAAAACGGTTGATAAATGGGAAAGAGTTCGAGTAGCTTGCAATTAGCATGAGTAAACAAAATGCCAAATGTAATCCCATACAGCGTCCTAGGGAGGCCACATTTTCCCATTTGCATCGCCATTCGGACACATTGTCTTAAAAAGTTCTTTGGGGTGGCAACACGTTAGCATTTGTATATTTTTATAGTTGCAGAGGTTTTCCAAAATGGCGTACCGTTCCATTCCCTTCCATCCCTTTGGGCACGTTGCTCCCTAGACAACATACTTCGCTTCATAAACACTTCATAAATTTATTACGTGGCGACGCTGTTTAAACCAACAATGGTTCGTGTAAAAGGAAAAGTGGAAACAAAGCCAGAAACATGGCAAAATAAATAAATACGTTCACACAGTGGCCCGCAGCAAAAAAATCAATCATCCAAATAAAATAAATACTGCTGGACCACCGAAATTCCACTTGGGCGGTGCCCTATTAGTGGCAGGAAATGTCTCGTAGTATTGTAGGTCCTTGCCAAATCCCAGCGCCATCTATGACGTATTTATTTTCATCAAAACGAAACACTCATCACATTTCCACGCCCAATGATGTCAAATTATCAACAGGTCATTCAAGTGTATGGAAACCACCGAAAAATGACAAAATATCTCAAGTCATTAAATTTGATTTTTATTAGTGAACAGCTATCATTTGGATGGTTTAAATTAAAATACCGAAATTGATCAAGATCATCACAAACTTAGCGTTACCCCAGCTTCCCAAATTATTTCCATTATCCAAAAAACACATCAAAAAGTACTTTATAACCCATTGTGGAAAGATCATTCAATACATTTTCATCAAAAATTTTTGAATCTAATAATAAACATTTGTAAGATTGTTTTATAGTGACAATACACTGTTCAAACAGTATATAGCCACAGTGATTGAACATTATTGAGAACCAGACCATTGTGCCATTTATCCATTTCTGGCAAGATTACGCAATATATTTACATGAAAAACATTTAAATCTAATAATAAATGAAGTAAAACTTAGTGACAGTACGTTGTATGGACAGTAGGCAACACAATGACTGATCACTTTCTTCAGAAAACTTATTCTATACACTTTCACGATAAATTTAAATTACCCAAAATTGGAAAAAAACACCCAATTTTCGGCAACTTATCCAGGATTGAAGGAGAAACATTCCCAAAGGGAACAGACCCAGCACTGACAACAATGCTGTCCACTCAGTGAAGTTTCACTGGACATGGACATGCACATGCACATGCACAATCTTCTCAATCAATTATCATCATCCCAAACATATTCATTGGGATATTTTAAAGCTGTTGGTTCATCAGGTATTACTTACTCTCAGATTATATCAGTGGGGACAGCCATCTTTCAAAATGGCGTCAAAATGCGTTACTCGACACAAGGACGTGATGTTCAGTTGCATCCTCATTGAGATATTTTCCAACGGTTGGGTTTTCATGCAGGAATCTCACCCAATGGCATGGTTGTTAATTCCCACTGGCATACAGTACTTTTGGCATATTCCAAAGGAAATTCTTACTGCTTTCAGTGATCACTTACTCTCAGATCACGTGAGTGGGGGCAGCCATGTTTCAAAATGGCGTCGAAGTGCGTTACTCAAACACAAATATGCTGCAACCCACCTAAGGTGATGATGCTTTAGGGCCAAATCATACCTTTTCGGTAGGGTGCGTGAAATTCGGTTGGCACCACTTGGGTTAAGCAAACACCGTCGCTACCAGAATTTCGCCAAACTCGTGTTTCGCAACGTTTAATCTCGGTTCCGGGCGGTAATTGCTGATTGCGCCGCCATATTAATTTCGCCGAAAACAATTTCGGCACGGAACGTCGTGGGAGGGCCAAGCTGACCCCGGGGTCGACCCCCGAATTTTCCGCTATTGTTTTTGCCCTTCTCCATCCTTTCGGCCTCTATCATTTTAACCCCCTGTCATTAAAGGCCCATTAAAAGCTCCTAACTAACACGTTCTGCGTCCATTTATTGCCGAATTTTGACACCTCGGTGGTCCAGGAGGGCGCAGCGCTAGGTCGTTTACATTCGCCAATTTTTTCTTGTTTTCTTTTCTCGCTTCCCCGCGAATTTGCAGACTAAATAATCATTATTTTGATTAGCGCCGCGGCGAACTTGCCTTTTTTTCTCCTCGCAAACGATAATCGAGGTAATTTATAAGCCCAATTTCGGGCCGAGTTCAGCTGCCCCAATCCGTTTCCGCCAGGGGACGTTTCGTCCTGAAGAAAATGCTAAATTATGAGCAATGGGTCTCGTTACTCTCATACAAATTATGTTATTCGTCTCTGGTTCCCAACGACAATACACCAAATACACGTACACGTACGTGGACGTGTAATAATCGCCAATGGGATCCCCTTTCAAACGAACCCAGCCGCCACATTGTGACGTCACCGGAAGTGACTGAGTCACGGCTGGCGAAAGTGGCGCCACCCGGGTCGTTTTTTTGCCCCGACCCCAACCCTGATGCCATTTGAAGTGAAAGTTTGCCTCAACCTATGCTTAACCCCGAGTTTTTCTAGTCCTCCTGTCAATTTTCGAACTTTTTTTTGCCGAATTTTTTGCCAGAAGTGCGAAATTCGCTGGGGTGCAAAAATGTTACGTGCAAAAAACCAGGGGGTTGAAATTTAAGGGGCTCTAAACGGAAATATTACCCCGAAATTCGATGCGTACCAATTTGTGACCTGTTCTTTATGGTTGTATGATGCGAATAATTTGTTGCTAGACCCTGGTCGCCATCTTGGTACTAAAATTAACTAAAACACCGATGGTATTCTTAGTCAAACTGGCAACTTGCAAAACTTGTCCGAAAATGACAGACACACAGTAACTCACCCTGTATCAACACACGTCATCATTTGACCCCCACCGAATTCGTGAATTGCAGTGGGAGATGCTGAATTAATCGTGTGGCCAGTTGGTATGTAATTGGTCACATTTCTCACATCCAATTATCTGATACATGTAGAAGTTTTATTCGCATTTTTTCAGAAGCAAATTCTGATTATTTCACATTTTTTTCCCAATATTCCTATAAACAAATCGCATTTTAATAACAATGCACCACCGACAATATTGAGAACGCCGTAGGCAATGTTTTTACAAAAACTAGACCTCAAATGATGGATTTCATCTTGCTTCTGGAACAAATTGTAAGGGTGTAAATAATAATATCTAGAACGCCATAGGCGAAAATGTTTTGAACTTTAACCAGAAATGGATTTCAATTGTATTTCATGCAAATAATTTTTAGTCAAGATACATAAGTAGAAATAACGGTATTCAAGAGAACACCGTAGGTAGTTTTAAAAAAACTGATAAAAATAATTAAATTTTATTACGCTGTTTTACGAAATTTAGGACCCTATAGAGTGATTCTACTGATTCATGGCCTCCATTAATGGAGGGGAAACTCAGCTTATCCATGTACAGTACATGTACATTGAATTTCTCGTCAACTTCATTTCCAATGAACTTTTCACGTGTGTTGGTGTTGCCTTGTACAACCCCCATAGACCTTTTACCTTTGTTGGAAATACCATTTAGTACCAAGCTTATTATCATAAGTTATTTTTTTCCAATTTTCAAGTTTTTTCACATTTTTCACACCAGTTATCAATTTAAAATGTTAACACTTTTTGACACGTTTTCATACCGACACACCCATTCCTGTGCGGTAAGAGAGGGGCAGTCCATAAACAACGATGCAGTTGTGTAACGCCATTTAAGGGAGTGCAAGACTCGCCCACAAAACTGTACAAACCACACTAAATCCATTGTTGCCAAACTCGACACAAACAAGAGTACGAGCGCCCCAAGCGGCCACGATTTAAGGCAGGAAACGAATGGCCCTGTCTTGGAGCAGTGACATTTCTAAGGTTAACGTAAACACAATGGAGGCTAGAATGAATGTGGTTGAGTGTCTGGGCCTATTCTGGTCGAGATGTCAAATTGCAGAACGAGATATAAAACGGCGGGGATGCAAATTCCACGTCGACAATAATTTCCTCGACCATGCAGTAATTACGGCGCTGTTTGGTACGAAAATTTCGGGTGAAAAGACTCAGAAAAAAAATGGCCGCCGCTTACGTGAGGTCGTGGCCATGGAGGAGATGAGGTGAAATTATTCGGACTTAAAGTGGTGTTTTTGGCGCAGCACCCTGGCATTAAACCCCTGGCGAAGAGCCGATCAGGGTTGAAGATCATGGGCAAAGTGAGCGAGATTATGATATTAAATCACGAGGGCCTGCAAAATTACACCCTTTTTTCACCAAGAAAGTGAAAGTGCTAGGCTCTGAGAAGCCAAAGCTGAAATAAGATTGCCTCTAATCCACCTTTTGATTGTAATTACCTTATTACGTGGAAATATCTGCGCAGAAATCAATCAATCGTCGCAGGGAGCTACCCTGTACATGTACTAAAAAACGCGAGAAGTTATTAAATCGAGTAATGGCTGGGATTCTGTGGCAATTGCACAAAATTGAACTCGTTTAACGACATCTTTGCTTTTCGGGTCTTGGAAAAAAAAAATGCCAGGCATCTGCAAAAACCCTTTGACATTCAGACCGAGTGTGAGGCCAATTTCCAGCAATCGATTAGAGTAATCCCCCTTTAATCCTGGCGGGATTAAGCCACTTCAACACTAAGATGTGCCAACCTGAACTCCCCAATAAGTGATGGAAAAAGCGACTTTTTGCAGGTCCTACCTCGGAGTTTGCGATGTCGTCAAATCCAAACACTCGTGACTGTAATCGTTGATCAAACGATTTCCGTCCACTGGAGCAGCAGCAGCTACGGATGATCACATTAGCATGGCGGAAAGGAAAAAACGCTTCTGCAAATAAAACAGAAGAGAGAAAAAAAGTTTCGATTAGGATTCACGAGGAGATTTTTATAGGTCGAAGAAATCGATTGCGCATTGATGCTACCATCCAAAGACCTAAAATGCAACAAAGCACCTAGAGTGTGTTCTAGTCGGGGGAATCGTAACTTAAAAGCACGTTTCGTGCCCAATGCTCCTGGATTTTATTTTTACTGCAGTTAATGGATATGCTTATCGTACTACAGGGTGGGTGAAAATCTGGTGAGCGTTGTACAGTATACTGTATAGAATGCCCCGAAACGAAGATGTTGTTTTCAGAACAGCATCGTCCCCGTCGATTCAAAGATAGATTCTCAACAAAGATTTGCTGAAACAATGCCAGGAATAAGCTTATCCAAATGTGCACCAAACACTAGTTACATGTTGTGCCAACACATGTTTGAAAACACTGGGTGATTCCCATCGATTCAAAGACAGATTCTCAATAATGATTTTCTGAAGAAATGCTGGGAATAAGCATATCCAAATCTACATCAAACACCAGTTACATGTTGTACTAACACGTGTTTGATATACTGGATGGTCCCCATCGATTCAAAGACAGATTTTCAACAATGATTTTCTGAAGAAATACCAGGAATAAGCATATCCAAATTTACACCAAACACTAGTTACATTTTGTGCTATTTACATACACAATGTTCAGGGTGATTCCCATCGATTAAAAGAGATTCTCAACAATGCTTTTCTGAAGAAATACTAGGAATAAGCATATCGAAATGTACAAATAACACTAGTTACATGTTTTGCTAACACATGTATGATATTCAGGGTGTGAACCCCATCGATTCAAAGACATTCAACAACGCATTTCTGAAAAAAATAGTATGAATAGCATATCCAAATCTACATCAAACACTAGTTATTTGTTGTGCTTACACGTGTTTGATTCAAAGACAGATTCTCAACAATGATTTTCAGAAGAAATACCAGGAATAAGCATATCCAAATGTACAAATAACATTAGTTACATGTTTCGCTAACGTGGTAGATATGCAGTCGAGGGTGTTCATAAAGTCCTATTTATTACACAATTTTTTTAAACTAAGCTTCAAGCATGAGGGATAAATTTCTTGCATTTGGTTCACAGGAACAGCAGGCGGTGCCGTAATCGCTTACGAACACCCTGTACAATGAATAAATGCAGAATACAGTATAACAATTCAAGCGTTACCAGCGAGCTTTTGATTAATAACATGCACAAAATTATCCTTGGTGCTTAGCAAACTCAAATACTGGATTTACCAAGACAGCCCTTCAATTTCTTGGAATTTGGCAAGTTAGCAAATACCCTGGCAATGAATACAAGTCCGACATGTCAGATTTAAATTTATCGCAAATTAAACCTGTATTCGTGTTGCCGTTTTTTCCCCAGCGCTGTGCTTAAGCAAAGAATATGGAATTAAAAGGCTCGTTCCAACCATTTGACCTTTTTCGATGAAATATAGGTTTCTCTTTGGGGAGCCGTAATGGGAAAGCAGTCTCAGAATCCTTTTAAGATGTGCTGTACATTTTGACGGTATGTTTTTTGCTTCACTTTTACCACCTTTGAAAAAATGGCGCAAGTTGATCTGCATATGATTAATGGTCCTAATGTGAGCTAACAATTATCGCCCTGATAATGCTATTGCAACTTCAACGCCGTAATTCGAATTAAGGTGTATATCCAGAGCTCAACTCCAAATTAGAGTGCAGACCTCATAAATTTAGAGCTTAAGAACGTGAAGTTTTTATTACGATATATACCCGCAAAAAATGGAGTCTTTAACACGTGACTCAAAGATTCATCTATCATAAATACCAAAGAATAATGTGGAGATGCACTCTCTAGGCTGAGGAATTTCTTCCGAAAAATAGGCTTGTGGGATAAAACCTCGATGGAGATACCAGTATACAGTACATGTACATTACGTTTATAATACTGGCTCGATTTACATGTGCATGACGTAGCATGCCCACGAGCATGTGGCTAATTTACGCACTCGTGATTCCACACATTGGAAATATCACAACAAAGGCATTTTGACGTGTTCAGCAATTAAGATATTGAAATTTGCAAATTGTCATTCCGTCGATGAAACTGCAGGGCCTTGGTCAACCAGCCATCATAATTCATATGCAGCATATTTTCGAATCCAATTAAGTGCTGAAAGTGCAGGCAAACATCGAGTTGGTCAGCAGCCTGGTCAGTGGCATGACCAACGTCGAGGCAATGATTTCAGATTCCTGCTGGCACCCAATTGACAGATATTAACACCGAAGGGGTGCGGGTGAGGGCAATGGGGTAAGGGGCTTCATTACTGAACTCGTGAGGCGTGAAAATGAGTCAGACATGGCCGCCATTAGCCTCGTTGCACCAACCTTAATTGATACCGCCTATTTCCGGCTTCAACGCCACAGCATTGATTCATTCGGACATCTGCAGGCATTGGTCAACATTTTCTCATCATGGCCATGGTTGAGTATCACGCCGAATTGCTTCCAATCTGACTGAACATTACCCATCGTGCATTGGTGAAACTAGCGGGATACCGAGGAAATCGAGCATTTTTTGTACAGTGTAACTTTCACTCTTCGAAATATACTGTACATGTATGTACCATATGTGAGTGGATGTGAAAGACTCCATCCAATTGTCCAAAAAAGTAGAACCTGTCTAATCTAATATCCTTGGGACCTGTGGGTCCTGAATATTGCTGAATATCGGTTTAAATAGATTAATAGTTTGGGCAGATTGGGAGACGGGGGTCTATCACTTGGAAACTGCTTCTATTAGCCATAAACATGACGTTTCCTGATTTCCACAAATTTTGCGCCCAGGAAATGTAGACAATTGCTTAGGGCGTCAAATTGTGCTAGTGCATGCAGTTATTGGAAGTCACTTTCATATATTTCCCTACACGTTTGATATTTCGCAGAGTTTTTTGTATTACACACTGTAATGTTAGTTTGCAAAAGTTTTGGGACCAACAAAACAATGCAAATTTTTTTTTGAATATCAGGTCATTGAGGTGTATTAGATTTAACATGTGTCCCACGTACGTCAGGACTGGCACCTGTCATCTGTTTAGAGGCTATTACATGGTTCCCATTTAAATTCTTAAGTCGCTTTCCCTGACATTCGCTGACAACTTTTCAGTCATTTCCCTGGCATTTTACATGAGATTTATTCTTAAAACAATAAGAAAAATGATGGATTTTATCCAAAAAAAATTATAAAAGATGATCAGTAGTCAATTAACTAATGCAATTTCACGCATTTTCATCTATTTCAACATTTTCCCTGACTTTTCAGAAAGTGGGAACCATGTATTACCTTATACAGTAGGTGTTTAGCCAGGTTCTACTGATAAAAGATGATGACTAGTCAGTTGACTAATGCAAACTACTGTATACCGGTACTTATTTCCCTGACATTTTCACAAATTTTCACCAATTCCCTGACATTGCCTGATTTTCCTGACTATGTGTTCAGACAGGTTCTACAGGTTCCCAGTATAGTATGTAATACAACACGAAAAATTCTGTTTGCTATGCAATTCTGCAATTCTTTCTGAAGGAACAGAACCCACACAGTATAGGGCAACAGTTGACTCAATGTATTATGGAACCAAGATGGCTACCAAGGAAAAGTACAGGTAATTATACTTTCGACTAGCTACATGTTGCTCTCAAGTATACATTTCCTATAAAAGACGTCTCATACTCCTCCACGGACCACGGTCCTTCAGTTCTCTCCATAACAAAGCTTGACAAGTTCCATGAACGATCCCTGCGCTCAATACCTTACCTTGAAACCCTTGTTTGCTCGGTAAAGTACCACCTGTGAGGTGTTAGATGGGCACAAATGGGTTTCGGAAACCAAAAACGGCCCAACCATTAAGTGAATTCCTCACTCACCTGTTCAAACAAGAAACACCCCGTGCACACACAAAATGGCTCGTCGCATTGCATTTCACTTAGCCCAAACTGGATTTCAATTCTCGATCCCAGTTTCAGGATGTAAAGGTGAGACTTATAGTAGGTATGACGTTTCGAGCTTCGTACCTGGTCGAAATGACGACCAAAAACCAAAAATCCCTTGAAACATTTTGGTTTCTAGGGATTGTACAATACAGTATGTACAGTAAGTTTCATTGAGACTAGGCTAACATGTAGCCGTCAAAACCATTGCTGTACATCCCTAAATAGTATTTGAAAGCGTCAAAAACATAATATTTGCAAGAATACGATCTTCACTCTTCGTTTTAGGAACTGTCGATAAAATAATTACCTGCTGATGGCTGTTTCACTTGAAATACAACTGCAAAGTTGGCGAGTGAATGGCATTTGACGCCATCTTGGGAAAACGTTCCATGATTGCCATGGTTTACCACGTACGACATATCTTCGCGCATCGTCACGTGATCCATTTAACCAATCAGCTTCTGGTAGATAGAGTGGCAAATTCAAACGACAGAAAATCCTATTTATGCACTGATGATTAGTTACTGTAGAAATAACCTATACAGTCTTTGTATCAAACTAAGGTGTTTAAAATAACTACGTTTTCGGGTGCAACCTTTCATAACGTAGCATTGACGTTCAGACCAAGTTATAGGAAAGGGTGTAACAGACATGTACACTTCTTTATACGAGATAAAACACATGACGTTACCAAACGCACGTACGTTTCGAGTAATAAGTTTCGAGTATGGGCGCCTTCGAGCTTTCAGTTACACACACGCTTTTGAATGCATTTTACCGGACGCACGTATGTTTCGAAATCGCTGCCAGGCCGTAGTACACAATATTTTTTCTACGTTTACGGTTGCCAATATACATGTAAAGCTTCACGCTTTCTGAAAAATTATGGGTAAATCAAGGAATGTCAGAGAATTCGTCAAAATTCGCCAAAATGTCAGGGAATGTAAGAAAAACTGAGATAGTCTGCATCAGCTAATTGTGTGTCATAGTCCAAGTGGTCAGCATACATGAACAACATACAACTGCAGGTGGTAACATGTAGAGGTCGCCTTCCATTGAGTTAATGTGGTGAGTTAACTGTATTTAATGTATCTAGGGCAATTATTATCTAGGGCCTGGCGAAGTCGGTTAAAAATGTATTAGAAAAGGTCGAAATTGAAAGCCACCAATAAAAATAAATAACACGAAACTAAACAAGAAATACCTAAACGTTAAATAACGCTAGGAAAACTGAAAAGCAAAGACCACGCATGCGCCACCAGGTTCCGAAGCCGATTACAACTGAATCGCTTATTCGAATCATTTCCATACATGTGATAATTGAATTCATCCACACATATTAAGATTATATCCTGGCTCGTATCTATTTGCATCCTGCGCAAACTATCGATCTAACTTCGGCATGCGCTGCCAACCCGAATGACCCCGGTGACCCCCAACCTTCCATCTGGGAGCCTCCGCACCAAATATTTAAAGCCGTTGCTTGGGATTCTGATTTTGGCGCCAGCGCTAATTAAAATTCAGTCATTGTAATAATTTTAATCAGTCGGCCTGTCATTCTCGACGACTAATCCCGTATTGTCTCTATCGGAGGGGAAATTGGGGAAAAGCAAGAGGCTCCAGAGCACGGATTTCAACCTGATATACCGTGATTGCCATCGATTTTAGCTCCATACTCCGCATATGCATATTGATTAAAACTAAATTAAGATTAAGAAATGTTTTCTTTTAACAACTGCCAGACCGGTTCCCCTACGGCGCGCTTGCAGCGAGAAACCTAATGAATTTAGTGCGCTCCAAAGTGGCGTCAGATCGATAACTAGGCGCGGTGCATGCTGGGGGAATCTTGTTCTCACACTTTTGTTCTTCGCAATTTCTTTACCTTGTCAAATTTGGTGTGTGAAACGACATGCGCGTGATAAATGCTGTACACTGTACGTTCTACAACAGATGAACTTCGGTATTGTATCTGCTCCAAATCCTGCTGCATTATAGCCACAATGAGAAAGTAGGCTTCTCCTAATGGCTCGCAGGCTAGTAGTGATTGCCTGCGGTTAGGGCAGCTAAATAAATTATATTTTTAAGTTAGTTTTTAACGTAGATTAGGAGAAACAAAATATAGAAATTGGTTCCAGTGCAGGTGTCATTCCTGTCTACTAGACAGCTAAGCCAATTACATTTTTAGGTTAGTTTAGGTTAAGATAGGTTAGGTTAGTGTAAACACCAAAAATGATTGATTGTGGCAGCTAGGACAGGTGCCATTCATGTCTACCAGATAGCTAAATCAATGTCATTTTTAGGTTAATTTAGGGATAGGTTAGGCTTGTGTAAACAAAAAAAGGATAAACTGCGACAGCTGTATGACAGGTGTCATTATTGTCTACTAGACAAGTAGGGTTAAACTTCACATATTTTGCGCACATTTGGTTCAAGCAATATTTAACCTAACCTAACAATGCATTTTTGACATAGCTGCCCCAAACCGCCAGGCAATCACTGCCAGCCTACGAACCAGTAGGAGAAGCCAGCTTCTAAAGTAACCCTTCAACAAGTTGACATTTAACATGCGTTGTACTTACAACGTCAACCCTAATTGTCAGACAATCACTACCAGCCTAAGAGCCATAAGGAGAAGCTCACTTTTTCATAGCGTCTATGCTGGAGCAAGGACTATATCACAGTGCACCCTTCAGCAAGGCTACATTTAACATACTTCTAGCATCAAGTCACTACAAATCCTTAGCTTACCCTAACCATCAGGCAATCACTGCCAGCTCACGAGCCATTAGGAGAAGCCCACTTTCTCAGAGTACCCATGCTGGAGCAGGGACTATATCGAAGTACATCCTTCGATAAGAATAAATTTAACATTCGATGTATTTCAGCATACTGTATATCAAAGTGCACCCTACATCAAGGTTACATTTAACATGCGTTGTACTTCCAGCACCAAGTCACTACAAACCCTAAGCTTCCCCTAACCATCAGGCAATTACTGCCAGCTCACGAGCCATTAGGAGAAGCCCACTTTCTCAGAGTACCCATGCTGGAGCAGGGACTATAACGAAGTACACCCTTCGACAAGTTAAATTTAACATTTGATGTATTCCAGCATTAAGTGACTTCAACCTCCAAAATGACGACCTCAGGTAGAAAACGACCATAAAGTGACAACGTGATCGTGATATTCAGCATTAGACCTAAAGCTCATCAGCGTAGCAAACAAGCCAGTGAACTCAGACATGTAGCATTGTTCGACACCCTCTGGGACATTAATTATTGCAGAATTTACTTGGGCTGCATTTATAGCTGCACTACTGGCTCATGCGGGATTAACACCTGTATTTCAGCAATGCAAATTTTCCCTAATTGGATTTACGTCTGTTTGTGTCTGTCGAGGTCTGCCAGCGACACTGATGGGGGACGTCAGTGTCTCGAGGTGCATTGGTGCAAGCCAGACATGCAGACAGTAACGAAGATGCATGTTACATGTACACACATGCCCAAATTAGATTGCAAATAATCTTCCATAATCAAGCGCGGTAGCACGTGCTATTCCCCAAAACCCAAATGCGATGAAGGTGAAATATGAATTATAATTACAGCGAAATTAGATTGTCATCTCGAATAATGCGCGGGCCACCATTTTGCGAGACGCATTACTCAATGCCTGTTGTTTTCGGCTCATATCACGTCGTGTAATCAAGTCACAACATGTCCCAGGGGGCGCCCCTGGCGCTTCGTACACACCGGAAATCAGGGAAACAACGTGGTGGCAAAAGCGCGGGAATTCCCCTTGGACTTCCTGCTCTTATTACTGGCAATTTTTCTCAAGATTCCAGCAAGCTCTGCCATTGGCCATTGGAGCAATGGCGGAGTCACTTTTAATATCACTGACCCATTTCGCCCTACTGGGGCCTTTTTATTAGGCGTCACATTCGCCATTCTTGCGATTCTCAAAGGTCATCTTTGGTCCCTTTAAAACGGCACTTACCATGTGTCTAATTAAGTAATAATCCCACAGGGACTCACCGACTCAGGGAAGCTAAGTCGTTTCGCTCCATATGGACTCAGTTGAGCCGTGACGTTGTGGAGTGCTCGTTTTGGTGTGAGTGAACTCTGACCTGCCAAACCACTTTGTCACCAGCGTTTTCTTGATGGGCTCCAAAGGCATCTTGGGGTCAGGCCAGTGGTACTTCATGGGCCATACCGCACCCAGATGCCCTCTAATGGCCTTAAACACCGTCCATCAGTGACGTTACGCATGGCGACAATGCGGTAACGAACCTGGTTTGAGAAATGTGACGTCGCAGTATGTGCACCATCTGCTGCTGGATCAGGCAATGGGTTGAACAAATGAAAATACACTAATATTGGACGTTGCACATAGACCGAGGGTGTGGAAACTTGTGAAGTCAGGTGTGCATGTTGGGTGGAGTCATTGGAGTCCCATGCTGAAGTCATTGGAGTCCCACTGAATTCATTGGAGTCCCATACTGAGGTCACAGAAGTCCCCCTGAAGTCATAGAAGCCTGGGTGAAATCATCGAAATCCCACTGAAGTCGTTGACGTCACACTGAAGTCGTTGAAGTCACACTGAAGTCACTAAAGTCGTTGAAGTCACACTGAAGTCGTTTAAGTCAAACTGAAGTCGTTGAAGTCACACTGAAGTCGTTGAAGTCAAACTGAAGTCGTTGAAGTCACACTGATGTTATTGCTGCCACACAAAAGTCCTTGAAGACCCACTGATCGAAGTCATTGAAGCCTGGGTGAATGTCAATGAAGTTTCTGTGTCACTGAGAGTCACTGCAAGTTTGACGGAGTCCAATCTTGTTCTCAGACTGCGGAATTCAAAGACTTAGCCTGACATCACAGGCTTAAATGACTACAATGGGACATCAACGAAGACTTCAAAGACTCCATGGGCCTTCAATGACTTAATGGGTCTCCAAAGACTTTATAAACTTCAATGGTTTCAGCCAAATTTCACAGATCAAGCTGTTAGACTACAGTGGGACTTCAGTGTGTTTTAATTATTCAAAAACTTCAATAAAACTTCAAGGACTTCCTGACTTCACAATTTCCAATGGTGACATGGTACTGGGCGTATCTAGCGCGGAATTCCTGCTATGGACTGAAGTCAGAAACACCTTAAAGTCTCACTGGAGTCATTGAAGTCAAGCTGAAGTGCGGCAAAGCCCCTGAAATCTGGCGGTGAAGTCCACCCCCATCGACATACTATAGACTCCATTACAATCTGAATTTATTGTGATTTTGAAACTTCATTCATGAATTGTTCGACTTATAAGAAGTTATTGTTCACCTATTAAAGTGAAATTTTCATTGAAGGAGTAAAAAGTTATGATGCAAGCAACACTGCAAAGCATACATGTATGTGCACGATATCAGTGGTACAGATGCAGTGGCTGATGGACGTTGCCATTAGCAACAATTTGGCGAAATCCAACTTCATGCGGCTGACATAAAATCTTACCACTGACGATTTTCAGAGTTTCCGATTAAGTCAAATAATCAACCCAGCCTCACAATGCTGGGTTTTACAGCGCCATAAAGGCATTATAGGTATCCCATTAGCAATGTTGGCGTTTCAGACTACGTTGAAGTTCTCACCTGATCCGAGTTCAAATACTGAAAGTTGTGCAAATACGTCGGCACATGTCCTTCGAGGGGCCCACACACGAGGTCAGTAGATGACCCCGGCATATTAGGTCCAATCCCCATTTTCCAAAACAGATGGCATGCACAAGCCATGGCCCTTTCCTGGCCCTCGCCCAGATGGCTGTATTTGCTTTTCGAAAAGGCAGATTTTATGGGTCCGAAAGGAAAGGGCAATTCAGGAATGACCCACTCAAATAAACAGGCGCTAGCTGGTGGGCATAATTCGCATTGTTTGTACATGGAAACGCATATTAGAAATAATTTCAAAGACACCAATGGAGGGGGAGCGTGCTGGCCACTTGTTTTATAAGCCAATTAAACTTACTTAGCCATCTGCCTGCTTGGTCCACGTGTTTACATTCAGCAATAATGGCAGGGAATGTTAAGACTAATTCGCACCCAGGTACCAAATGCTAATCCCAATAAATAGCCCGTATTTCAGACGATACAACAAAAGATACACTTAATTGTTGATTTTGTCCATCGACTGTGCTGGGCAGATGGCAACATTGAAAGACCATGTCTAAATCCAAAAACAGGGAATTTTCTGAATACATCAACATACTGTAGATCGTACAGTTGGCTGATATGGGCGAGATGAACCGATGGATAATTGGATATAATAAAGGAATTGTAAGAAACTTCTAAATTGTTATTGTGAAAATACGATTTTCTACAGTAGATATTTATACTCGCTCATTCACGTACTGTTTACTGGACAATATGTCATGAAGAGAAGCAAATTGAAATTGGCTTTGGGATAAGCTATATTAAGAGTCTCTGGAATCAATATGAGAGGGATGGAAATGGAATTCATTCCGATGTCAGTTTCGCTTTTTTCTAAGGCATATTGTTTGATTAGTATACGAAACTTGGCTCTAAGTAAAAATATTATCAAAAGCTAGACCAGATATTACAACGTTTTCCTAGTCGAGAGTATAAGACGAATTGGTGCATATGATTTAAGGCATTTGGAAGTTGCATCTTTTGTTGATTCATGACAAGCAAAAGAAGAACATGCACTAAGTTTGTACGAGTGATGCTAAGAAAATATTGCATCTTGTTTCAAGTGGTCCGTTGCACGTCTAGTTTGTTTGCAGTGGAAATACATGTGTAACAGCACGAGTTATAGGTTTAACACTTATGACTTATCACAACTATCATGTTATGGAAGTCTGGAAACCAGTTAACCATATTCCTATAAATTATACTCATGACTTCATTCAAAACTACATACACTGTATAAGCAAATGCAAGAAATGTTCGCATTGCAGAGTCTGTTTTGACGAAAACAGCATACAAAAATTGATTGTCTGAACTGTCTGGCAATGTTTTATCCAATACATTAACTACCAAGTTTCTCTCGCCTAATAAATCTATTCTCAAGCCAGCGCCTTTTTCAATTATTGGATTCAGCCCATGAGAATTGCCAATCCATTGTTGTTTTTTTCGTTGTCGAATTAGAAAGATGAAAGCAATTTCTGTCAATCTACATCCCACGGCTATTTTGCTCTTCGTGTCCACCGAGAATCCTTCTTAACCTTATAAATATAATATCCAATTTCTCCCCTCTATATATTGTGTCCTCCAGCGCCAAACTGACCATTCCAACGGCAACGCTTTCCACGTTTTCCATTCAATAAAATAAAAGGCTCCTGATATATGATTGATGATTCGATTATGAAATAAGAAGGCGCCTGACATTCCTCCTTGCCGTGTAGCCACGCAAACAGAAAATAATCGCTGGCTATACTTTCATTCTGTTTCAGGTTTTCAGTTACAAGTGATGTCGATATACAATCAAGTTATTTTATCCTTGCTATACTACAACGTGGCATAAAACGACTTAACTGTACATGCCTTTGGATCCAGCAGCATGTTTGTGCTTTTACAAAGCTGAACATGCATGATACGAGTAAACAGATCATTGTAACCCAGTCAAATGTGTACATGTACTATATGTTAAATTAAAAATCAACACCTCTAATGTATATTTAGTCAAATTACAGTGTTGAATCAGAGTTTTTCTCAACATTGCATCTGCCTAACGGAACCAATTCCCATTTTTTCACTTTAGCACGGATGCTACACATTTAATATTTTTACAATCTTTTATTCAACTGGTTTGACGTTTTTTTTCCGTTTTGACATTTTCTAACTCATTTTTAACCTGCTTCGCTAGCCCATAGAGTGCTGAAATTTAGTACAAAGCTTCGTTGCGCGGAACAATTGATTGCATTAAAATTTTGTGACAATGTACATGTACGTGTTTATTGACAACCGTAAACGAAGAAAAAACCGTTCGATACTGAGGCCTTGCACCGATTTCGAAACATACGTGCGTCTGGTACTGGTAAAAATGAATTTTTTAGATTTTATCGAATACAAATTATACCATATTATGAAAGTCTGTACCTGAAAAAACGCAGTTTTTGACACCTTAAATCTAAATAAGCTGCCCTTTGCGTAGAAATTGAATTCAATACTGTGGTTATAACTAGCTGGCGCGCTGCGAAGTAATTTTACACAACAATGCTATTTCCAAAATCTGCCAAACTTTATACATATTTATTTTGGCTTCAATTTTCCTAACGGTATTTGTATTCTTTGAAATGATGATGCGATAGAGTTAGGATCCCTGTAAATGTAATCTGGATTATGTAAACATCAATAATAGGACAGAGACAGCCAAGATTCTAGGTGACTGCGTCCCCAACGACCAATTCAAACAATCAGTGGACGACTGTGAATGTGTTCTCCTCACTGACCTAGCAAATAACGTTTACTGTTCTCTCGTACGATATATTTTCAAGATACAAAATCTCAACTCTGTGCCTCAGCTCCAGCTGGATCAACAACTAGAATATTTTCCAGATAAAGTTTGTGCTATTCAGGAACTACATGTACACGTACATGTACAATCTTAGTGTGCAAATGCAACCAGTGCCAAGTACACTAATTATGTTCAGCCAAGCCCACACAACAGCCATTTGCCAGACCATTCTCACTATACTTAAGAGGCTTTTTGGGACTGATTTTAGACAGCGTTTTTTGCACCAAACTACAGTTAATCCGAATTCTCGCAATCAGGTCGACACTTTTCCGTGCTTAAAAGCAGCTAACTGCTCAATATGCGCAGTTCTTTGAATAATTAACGAGCAATTAATTTCCTAAGCAGCCAAGGTACGTCAGACGTACGAAAAGGGAATAGGGCATTTTTCCTGCTGGCTTTTGTCGGTCTTTGTTTTCTGACACAGTGAATAAATCTCAGGCAAATTCCCATCTCCAAATCCATCGCATGAGAAAAATGCTTCGCAACTTATATCTATTGACTGTTTCATTGGTGCAAGGGTGTGTGGATAATTCGTCAATCTCGAACAAAAATGCAGGAAAAGATGAGAAATTGTTGGGCTCGCTCAAACATAATTAGGTCAGAAAAAGCTCGGATCAACTTATGAAAATTTCGAATTAAGCCGAGTGGAAGTTGTAATTGAAACTAAGTTGCGAGGACGCGCATTATTCAACATGAAAGGTCGCTGCTTTCAAAGAAGCAACATTTTGAAGACGACTCAACCAGAAAGATGTGAGGCAAAAGAAAAATGTTCATGGGTTGCAATGCCGTCTTGCTGGCTGCTGAAGAGTTTATGCCATGTATGGTTATACAGCTGTACAAGTGCCATACATGTATGCATTGTTGTTCTATATAGAACTATAGAATGTTTGAACATGAAAACGATTTTCTGTTTCTTTTGTTAATTTGTAAATTTGGATAAGGTCTAGTATCTTATTTCGATACGTTGAAATGTTGCCATCGAATTTTCGCGATTCTCATACCAATGTCAGCCTTTACCATTATTTCCATCCCCCTTCCCCAAAAATAATGACATAACATTGACCAAAAAATTGTGCGAACTTCTTCTTAAACCATCAACATCTTATCCCCCCTCACTTCCGGCATAAGAATTTGGATGACCCCACCCCCTATATTACAGGGTTTTGTAACAAAATCCCCTGACTTTTCCTGGTTTAATAGGTTAAAAATGTTATTTTCCCCTGACCTTTAGCGTTTTCTCATCGATCAATAAAGTAAAAAGTACCTGCCTTTTACTAGAACGATAATTATTGAATTTGTATAATAAAGGAATTGACCCAACATTAACATACTGTATTAGTATTCTTTTTAATTTGGATTTTTAATTAGTAGTCAGATGCTCGGAATTTATTTTTAATTTGGCAAATTTCGATACTGTCATAATGAAGCTAATATGCCATATTGGGGTTTACTTTCATTGTGCAAAGGGCAATTTCACCTAAAAACCGCGGTACTGAAATTGTAATTAAAAGTTAAGAAATCCCCTGACTTTTTAACACAATTTCAAAATTCCCCTGGCTTTCCCAGGCTCTGTGGAATCTGTGGAAACCCTGTACAGTGTATTTACGTATTATCGTTACGTGATAATGTACTTAAAGGTCCTGTTTAACTTGATTGTTTTCAACATTAGACTGCAGCAATAATCCAAAACTCAAGTTAATATGAAAATTGCAGTGAATATTAAATGCAGTTAATAATGCAAGACATTGTAAGAAAACAGCAATGATGCAGGCTTTGTCAAGATTTTGAAGCCACCATGGCAAAAGTTAAACCTCTCCAATAAGGCGACTGCAGTTTGGCGCAAGCCTCGTAAAATCCGCCAAAGCTTCTGATTGCGCTACCTTAAGATCATTCCACATCTCGTTAAACTAATTGTTTGGTTAGCAAAAAAGCCATTACAAGATTAATTAAGTTTCCGCGCCCATTCCCGGGACTTTTAAGTCACCAACGTTATTTGCCAATTAAATTCAATCAGAGCCTTGTGCTGGTATAGTCGTTTGTAGCGATATAGCGCCTGGTCCCCTCAAATATAAAATGTTGATTGGATTGCCAGATATCTTTATCTGAGCTCAATTAGAGGCAGGACTCATAAAACATGTTATATCACAGTTAAACCGTACAAAAAACAAAGCACTTTCTACGCAATAAACAATGTTTATTACACGTCGACATTCAATATTCGTACACCATTTACGACTTAATTATTACCTGCCATCATCATCGATCGCATGGCTATCCTTCCAGATTAAAGTTGAAGGAAAGCTCCTTAGGTGCTCCTTAGTTAAAACTAAGTCGACCAATGATGACTACAAGAACACGTGCAATGTACCGTTTTATTGGTAGAGCCAATTAATAGTTCAATTTTACGCCGCACTTATATTGCAACGGTGCTGAATTTTTATAAGGCACTTTTGGAGTTTTTTATTTATTATGGTCGTGTCCGGTTCGCGAATTTATGATGAAAACCGAGGGTAAAAACCCCAATTTTATGGCGATTATTCTCGTGCCACCACTGTGGTCATTCGACATTCCAATGCCCTAACGCGAGGGGGTCTACTCTATTGATATCATGATCTTTATGCGAGATTGATTGGTCAGATTGCTCCTGACAAATTAATTAGATACACGTATCATCGTGAGGATGGACACGCTAGATGTTTGATAAAACCCAATTAGCGTTGAGAGGTTGAACAGAAATACATCTTGCTGGAAATAATTCTCAGGTAAGTAATGTATTTGCGAACATCAGTTTTTTCAAACATGGTTTTTGGACGTGGAAACACGCCTAGAACATAAACGTTAAATACTGAATTAATCGCGCGACGTTTACTTTGATAATGAGCACTTAAATTTAATGTTTCGCGTGCACCATTTCCATGGCAGTTGTGAATGTCTGAAGGCTACTTTTCAAATAATCTTTTACGATCAGTTTATGATAATAACTGCCAACGTTGCATTCGTGCAATGTCGTACAATAATTGGGATGATGATGCTAATGGAAACGGCGTAATTTGGGGCAACAAATAAAGCGAACTTACTTCGACAATTAATTCTAAATTTGATATGATAATTGCTCGAAATGTCTGAGAATTTCTTATTACCAGCTCGCAAAAACAACGCCACAGTCTTCGTTACTATTAATACATTGGATCAAACGTAAAACGAGGTGATACAAACTTTTTCTACCTCACCAAACATGTTATTAAGACGTTACCATGTAATTGTTAATGTAGAAAATTGGTTTGTTATCCGTAACTAATGCGTTGCTATGTTATTGCAATTAGCATTGAACAATTAGCGACTTTTCAACTACTGGTTTTAGTCACCAATTGTCCAATTTACATCTGCGTTCAAACAGCATTGAAATCGATGTAAAACTTTGCTCTCATCTAGCTACAGTAATGCTGAACGGGTACATACATGCATTATATTCATAAAGTACATGTAGGATCGAACAAGGCGTCGATTGTCTTGGGAATTCAATAAAATGTGCTTCACAATGTACGGTATTACACGTCTATATTGTTTCAGTATTGCTCAAAAAACTCGTGTGAAATATTTAGGGCATACTGGCAATGACAATGCACTTTCAATATCGCACGGCCACTTTGACTAAATTGCGAAATTAAGGCTTTTCATTGTCACGGCTTTGGGTTAATTTCTTCCTAGAATGCATTATAAAATCTGTTAACGACATATCAGCATTACTGTAAAGTCTCGCTTAAACACTTCTCCGATATGCAATGCAAATATCAAATTTTGATTATAACTTGGATTGAATTCAAAAATATTTGCCAAAATCTAACTCAGGGTTCCCCCAGAGATGACATTTTAGACTTCCCTGATTTTTCACTGACTTTTCCAGATTTTAAAACAAATTTTCCAGACCTACCCGGCCACTGAAAATGCAAAAGATGATGAGGAAGAACACAAATTTTCACATGGAAACAGCAAATTTAGATTAGTTTTCTTAATTTTTTTACAGAATTACTTGTCATCTCGATTTTTGTGCCAACCAATAACTACCAACGTCAAAATTTGCTATTGATTTGTTTGATTTCCCTGAGTTTTCAAAAGTAAATCAATCCTCCCTGACTTTTCCAGGCCGTTTGGGAGAAGCCTGTAACTTTGAAGACAGTTACAAGATGGCGTCCATGTTCCAAGCTGATTCAGATTGAGAATCAAGACAAGGTCTCATATTCCAAGCAAAACAAATTCTGAATCGTCTTTTAACACCCAGTGATAACGACTACACACAAAAACGCCATCGAGAAAGATGTCTTCATATAAATGGCTAGTGTTACCGACGTCATAATTCGATTCGAGAAGCCGGAAAAGCCATTACAGAAGTTAGAGGGTAAAACTATATATTCAGAAATGCAGAAGGGTCTATTTGAAATCACTTTTCATCAGAGAGCCCTTCATCAACACCCTGCTGTATGAGTAAGAAACACTGAAGATTTTCGAGATGTTGCACCAAGCATAACACCCTGGTAGAAGAAGGGGCATGGGATACCATTCTTCCATCACATTGGTTTTGAATGGCAATGCAGCTTCATGGCCTGGAAGTAAGTGACCCTCCATCTTCCAACTTTACATGCATAATAAAATGAGGTTCATTTTGTACGCCTCAATTCCAGCGGAGTTTTCAAAGAGAAATAAAAGAAAAAGAGAGCTCGCGCAGCAGATGAATTCTACACGAAAATGACACGTTAGCTCCTCGTAAAAGGCAACCGACATGAAAAATCCACGTAGATAATAAAACGGTGCGTCAGAATACTGGGAAGAGGGGTGGCGAGCTAGCCAGAAGTCAAGATCATTGAATTCAAAATCCTTCTTAGAAATGCACCAACGTCTTAAATCCTTACCCAGATTATTGCTATAGTGCAGAGCATTAAAATAAACAGAACTGTTCATTTTGCAACGTCAGGGGAAGCAGTTCGAAAATGACGTCACCCATTTGCGATGGATTGATACGATTCTTCCTCCCTTTAGTCGCCATCTTATTGCCTTTCATCAGGTGCAAATCGAAATTTCGCCATGTTAAATGGTCTACATTTCAAGCTTTCAAAACAACTGCATGACCAGAGCAACATAGGATGTACAGTAGAATATTCATGAACATGTAGTCATGTAGTATACATGGCAGCACTAAATATTATGCTCTGCAACAAATACATGTACATGTCTTACTTGTCTATCTGTCACAATTTATCCTTTTTATAGTTTTTTTTGCCTAACCTACACTAACATAAAAACGTAACATATACATGTATTTGGTGCAGGGCATAATATGTAGTGGTGCCATACAGTATATTTACTACATGACTACATGTATACTCTACTGTACATCCTATGTTTCTTTGGTCATGCAGTTGTTTGGAAAGCTTGAAAAGTAGACCAAAGGTTTCTCAGTGTCCATGGTGGAGCAGGGCATATTGTAGAGTATAATACTTCCAACCAATAGTCTTTCAAAAGTTGCTTCTTTCAAATAGAATTGTCTGAACACATACAAATGATGTTCTCATTAAATTTGTATAATATTCTGTAACATATTTTGGTTTGTTTTTTGGAACTATAATAAATAGAATTTCCGGGTATTGATTTAAGCTTACTCCTTACATGTTTGACCCTTCGCTTAATTACGTGTACATATACATGTTTAATAATTAAGTTAATTTTTCATAACGCCATCCTGTGGTTTTTAGCAGGGAAAAATAAAATATACTTTTACAAGACACTAAGCTAACAGATTTTTAAATCTTTGTTTTATAATCATGTGGGAATACGCACGTTAAACAGTATACATACAGTATAATTCTAGTTTTGATAATTTGATTGATATTTTTAAACTAGTGTAATTTGATCCAATAAGTAGAGATGAAACTGTCCTCCGCTTCATGGCATGGCCCTATCACTGCACGCCCTATTCCAACCCTAGAATACTAATACGTTTTTAACGTAATTATTCAGTATGTCAAGTCATTTCCATATTTTAAATTTCCATGCAAGCAATTTAAAGCGCAGTGATTTGCTGAACTCGAACTTTGCTAGTTCATTAGCAAATTTTCATGCGAACTGGCAACGTTTAAATCGACCAAACTTTATTCGTGTTATCAAAGTGCGTGCATTCGGATGAAATTCAATTATTGTGTTTCCATATTTAATTTGTTAACGCTGGAAAAGCATGCGAATTCCCCGAGTCGATATACGGTAGTGTAGGAAACATCAATTTCGCTCTTCGGCTGAATGCAAACCGCGCTGCTGACACTCCCCATAATAGAACCGAATTTAATAGAAAGTTATCATCAGACGAAAACATCAACATTTCACTGTGATTAAGGTACAGCTCACATGTGAACTAGAGGCCCTGTAATGTGAACACGGCAACAGCGCCATCTTACGAGTGCTTTAGGAATTGAAGTGTTTATATTAAAAATATCGCAATATTATAGAGGGTGAGGCATACATGTATGTATGGGCCTCTTGAATATCTTCAATATGGCAGTAGCTAGGTTAAATCTGCTATCGCAGAAAGTATGTTGAGCATGACATACATGTACATGTAGCACGTTACGTTCTTGGTGTGTGAGAATCTAAAATTTTAACCGTTAACGATAGGACAAAAAGTCCAATTACAAAGTTGTAGCGTGTCGTAAAATCTGTCTAATGTGGGCAGTTGTACGTGACATTAAAATATCAATCGTAAAGTGACAGTTGGCCAGGCAATTTTTCTATTTTATGCATCCCTGTATTGCACGAATGCCTAGCAGGACAATTAATATTCACGTCATGCACAATTAATTAAGTGGACGTTTGTTTGTGCATCAATTTTAGCGTCGTTTTGACCTATCTATAATGGCTAAAATTTTAGATTCGAGTTCACACAGAACGTGACGGCCAATAGCATGGGCAATATGCTTCTTTACTACCTACATGTAGCTGTTGCCACATTGAAGATATTCGAGACATGAAATATTACGGAAATGAACAGGCTTGAGATATAAACTTAATATTTAATTCAAGAGAATGGAAAATGATCTTAAACTGGGCTGAATTCGATAACGTTGATGTGCAGGAAATTTAAATTTATAAATGTATCCACCTTAATAAAATTTTAGTATTATTTTCTCAATGAAAACTAAATGAAAACTTGATTGCGTTTTCAGTTTTTTTGTTTCGAATATGAATAAAGTGAGCCAGAAATAACCTTTCCTACACTACTGGCTAAGACACGTGCCTCACCCTGAATATTGCCTCAGTAGTAAACCAACACTGCAATCCTTATAAAAATTGACCATTTCTCAACTTCCGAAAACTTTCCAAATTTTCCAGAAAAAATGGAATCCCAAATTCGCAGAAAACAGGCAGGTAGACGACAATTGCCGTCTGCTTGCTTGGACCCTTAATTAGCGATGCTTCATCACTGACATTATGCCAAGCTGAAAATCGTTTTACTCTTTGGCTCGGCTCATGCAGTTTTCCAGAAAAAACCCACATTTTTCGAAAGCTTCGCCTAAAATTTTACGCCATACGTGCAATCGCGAGTGAATAACTTCGAACAACTTTATCCGGAAAATGAAAAATTATGCACGTTTGAATATGCAGACGTGCTCACGTCCGCCCATGAGGGGAAAAACGATACAAATTTTTCGAATTAAAAAAAAGCTTTTTGCCAAAATGTGCCTTCGGCCTTTGATGGAAGCGTCGGACGAGCAACCTTGGTGGTCGTGCATGGATTTTCAAGTTTTCATCTCTGTTTTTCGTCGCCATCAACTTAACACGTTCTCGCGTAGGGTCTTCGGACGAAATGAGTTTATAGTTTTTTGAAAGGCTAATTAGTATTTATAAGGGAAAGGTTGACCACCGCGCAAAATACCCCGAAAGGCCGAGGTGCCACCAAAGTATGCACGCCCAGCTGATCCTCCTGGCTCGAAAATTCGATTTGGGAGATTTTGAACTCATGAGAAGGTGAACGATGAAGGCAATAATGAAGAAGTCAGAAGAATTTACGGCTTTTCAGGCTGGCAAAACCGGCGTTTGAAACATCCTACACTTTTTCAGCTTGTGAAAAATGCAGACATTGTGAAAATGAAGCTCATTTGATGGCAAAATGATTCAGATTATCTAACAATGGGGTCATTCCATCTTAAATGGACGAACATTAAGCGTTTTCGATTTAAATAGTCTTGTCAGAATGCGTTTTTACAACCTTTATTTAGCTTAACTAGTTTGGCGTCTTTCAGTTTCGACCTTTTCTATAGCTCGTTTTTAACCGACTTCGATGGGACATAGAGTGTTGGAATTTAGTACACAGTTTCGATTCGTGGAACATGCGCCTCCAGTAAAATTTTATGACTTAATATACGGTAGTTCCTTAATTGTAATTCCTTATAGTAATATACAGTAGACTTAATCTCGTGTTATTCACGTGTTTATTGGTAACCGTAAAAGTAGAAAATGCATTCGATACTGATGCCTGGCCCCAGTTTCGGAACATACATGTACGTGAGTCTGGAAAAAAGTATTCGAAAGCGCTTGGTTAATTAAGCCGGTGAAGGAGTTAAATTCCTCGTGTAATCGTCGGATTTTACATTTTATTTTATACTACGTTTTTCAAAAACACGTAAATCAATAAAAAATTAACTTACCAGTTATTCAGCAGACCTTACTTGAGTGCATGATTGATAGAAATATCAGCAATTTATGCTGATAATTTTGTTATTCACGATTTACTTCGTTCCGATTTGAATTACACTTTCCAGGTGTCGTTCTTTTCTCGTCGTAACCATGGCAACGGCTCGTTCGATCGTGGTTCGATCGAATTCGATTTATTGGTTTCCTGGAGATTGTAACTGAAATCTGAACGAACTAAATCGCGAATAAAAAACTTATCTGCAAATATAGACAATATTTCTATAAGTCTGATACTAAAGTATGTACTGCTGAATAACTGGTAAGATAATTTTCATTCTTTTGCGTGTTTTTGTTTTAAAAAACATAGTATAAAGGAAAATTTTTTGCTGTGAGAATCTAACTTTCCCCTGCCCCCGGGCTATCCGTCTTCACCTTAATGTTTTTTATTTACATGTATATTTAAATGCATATTTGAGACTTATACATTTTTACTTTTCGTTTATGTCAGATTCGACTTTTGACGTGGTTATTGTCATCGATCACCTTTGGCTCCCAACATGCATTGGTAAGTGAAACAATTTCCTACGCATGCTGTCACTGACCGCTGTTGTTTGTAGAATGGATGTCGCATTTGTATAAGAAATGACCAAAAGAGCTGTGAGGTATGTTCAGTACATGTAGTCATGTCTTCGGCCAACATTTTGATTTATGTCCGATTGATATCGCAGCTGTCGGAAGATGCCTCATTGGTTATTGAGAACACGAGGGTCATTTCAATGCCACAAAACAGGTCATGATTCTTCCTTTCCTTCTATTGTCGGAACCGAAGGCTATCATTCTTCCTTTCTGTTCGTTTTTGTTTCAAGCCATAGCTTTAAACAAGTTACGTAAGGTGCTACCGGCTACGAGTTTTGTAAGCATGATGTGTATCCATGCGCCGCAGCATCTTATCGTTGATGACGAAATGTTAGTCATTTATGCTTTTATTTGGCCAGATTCATGCATATGTGAAAAGGGGAGGAGAGGAACATTTAACTGTATGTGCATGTTGTTTTCTGTATTTTATTATACATGAGCTGAAAAAAGATAGGTCGCTTTCTGCTGTAGAAGATTCACAACAGTTATACAAATACAGGTGCATGTACTTGTGTGGTGGGTAAATGTTGTGCCTGTTTGCCTGACGTGAGCTGGCGTTCAGGTGGAAGTATTTCATTGTACAGTATAAGTTATAGTAAATGTATCAAGATGAATGAATGTGAATAATTTATTTTTTACTTTAACAACTTGTGTGGTAAATTCGAATAAAATAAAATTATTAGATATAGATTCCACGATCAAATGAGTGAAAATCTTTATTATAAAATAACGTGTAAGCACAACGTTTCGCTCAACGAAGAGCTTCTTCAGGTGCAACTGAGAATTAAAAACAATGCAAATAAAATTAATTATAATTGAGTTAACCACACTCAATGCAAACGAGGCCTAGGCCCAGAACATAGAAAAATGTCCGTTGAAATAGCCTGAAGTATTTGCTTCTTTGCATAGTTTTTCAATGTTCTGGGCATAGGCCTCGTTTGCATTGGGTGTTGCTAACCCAATTATAATTCATTTTATTTGGATTGTTTTTAATTCTCAGTTGCACCTGAAGAAGCTCTTCGCTGAGCGAAACGTTGTGCTAACTCTACTTTATTTTATAACAAAGATTTTCACTCATTTGATCGTGGATTCTTTATCTAATAATTTTCTTCATACAACGATCACTGACAAGATGGCTATTGGTTTCGAATAAAATAATTTAAGGGCAAGTCAAACCATTTGACCCCCTCCAATTCGCGCGTATTTTATGCAAGGCCCCCAATTTCGCCGCACTTAATTGGATACAAATCGCCTTTTTCGTTCGTTTCATTATCAATTAGAGGAACAAGCAGCTACAGTGTACATGTAGCTCCAGTTAAATTAAGCGTCTCGATTTTTTGGTTTGGGTGTTCCCTTCGTACGCAATTTTCGTTCACCGCAAGCAGCCGCGCCACATCCCCGCACCCACGCAACATATGCTGGATCTTGATTCTCGAAGAAGCGATTTTTAAACACGCGTGGTCTCGACCGTGAACTTTGCTGCTTTTTTATTTTTTTTTTCAAATCTGCGCGAGTCGCGCATGCCCAGAATGCCGACCGCATACCTGTTGTCTCTCGAGCTAGCCAATTTTCTTCACTTTCGTTTTTTTTATGGTGCTTGTGCACGAGCTTGGGTTCCTTATGTATTTTTTTATTTTTTTTTTTCTATGGGAGGGTAAACGAATAATTTCTCTTTCTGGTGCCCTTCCTGGTGTATTTTCGATGCAAAATAACGCCCATTTTTTCACGTTTCACACGCATGCAAAGCTTAATGAAAACGCCATGCCGTGGTATTTTTGGAAGAGCTTTCAAACGCATCAACATGGTAACGCCTTCACCAGTCGCTTTTTATTACCCCACTTATTTTCGGCAGTTTTGTTCTTCTGAGTGTTAACGTCGTTAAAAAACTTTACCGGGTTTAATTGCGCTGGCCACCTTCCTGGATAATCACTAAAATCCACTAGACGGCTAAGTGATGCCTGGGCCTATACGGTACATAGGAAATATTTCCAAGACACTTTTTTTCTGGAAACATATTCCTCTAATGCCTTGTCCACACCTAGGAAACCTTTGCTGGAAACATGATTTCTGAAAACTGATTCCTCTAAAGTCTTGCCCACACCTAGGAAACGTTTCATAAAAACTTGGTTTCTGGAAACACATGTCCTCAAAATGTTTCCACATTTCCAGCGAGAAAACATTGGTGGAATCGGCCACAAATGTTTTCTCAAACATGTTTGGACAAGGTTAAGTAGTTTCGACATTTTTAGCATGGAAACATGTTTGAAGAAACGTGTCAGACCGTTTTCCTCCAAAGTTTCCTCAAACATGTTTTGACAAGACTAAATAGTTTCCAGGTTTCTAGTAAGGAAGCATGTTTGAGCAAACAGATGAGACCTTTTCCCTCTAATGTTTCCTGAAAAATGTTTCCTCGTTAGAAATGTGGAAACATTTTTGAGAAAATATGTACTGTATACTTCTTACCCCAAATGTACACAAAGTACTGTATATTTCAACCCGATTTGTCCAGTAGACAAGAATGACGCCTATCCTAACTGTCGAAATTTATTCATTCTCGTTTATACCTTTTTTCATTTCTTCTTGTTTTTTGTTATATTGTCATTATCATGATTTGACCCAAACCAAACTAACCTAAAAGTGTCAATTTTATGATTAGCGGCCGTAACCGCCAGGCAATCACTGCCAACCTACGAGTCATTAAGAGAAACCCACTTTCTCATTGTGTGTATCTATGTTAAAGCATGGCTATATCGTATTACAGCCGATAAGTTTTTACATCTCTGAAAATTAGCAAAAGAGTCATACTGGTTGATTATTCGATTTTTAAAAAAATTCTTTAAAACGGTGTAAAACGTGGCAGCTCAAACTCAACAAGGAGAAGTGTTTGGTTATGAGGATCTCCCGTAAAAGGGCGAGAATC
>JAQGAF010000309.1:0-58080 GCA_034687865.1 Kryphioiulus occultus
GAATTGTCGCCTCCAGAAGTAACCAGACTATCAAGCAAAATTGTTATCACGACGATTTATTCATTATTCGCAGAGATAATATGTATACCATTTTTCAATTTTTTATCATGGCAGGGGTGGGAGGGGAACTTCCCGTTAACAGGAGACGTCTGATAGTACCTACCTTTTCTGGTGATGGAGCATCGTCGAAATGGGATGCACACACCAAGAAAACATCTGGAAATGGCTTTGCTCGTTTGACCAGAGGATCTTCGACAGCTGATGTCAAGTGGTGGAAAAGGCCGAAGAGCTCCTTGTGACACTGTGTTTTCAGTCTGCAGCTGCGGTCTGAAGAACTTGTAGCCACTGCTATGGGAATCTTATGACTGTGTAAGTGGCGAATCAGCTGCTCAGCTCCTGAAGTGAGAAAGCATTGTTTTTACCCATTGTAAACCAGCACTGATATACAAAAAAATTCTCACCAGGCTTCGTTTTGGCATCGGGAAGAAGTTGGTGGCAAAGATTTTTAGTCTTTTCCATAAATTCTTCAAGAGTTATTGGCAGTTCCAGTTCGTCAATGATTTTCCTAGCACCCATTTGGGCAGATTCACCCATGATTTTAACTTGGACTTCCCAAGTGAAACGTTTGCCAAATTCGTTAGCAATGATTTGGTAGCACTGCTCGAAAATAGTCTCAGTGTCTGACAACAGGAATGATAAATATAGGTGCTAACTTGTTGTTATGAATATAAAACTGTCGATTTGCAGTAAACCAGGAAGATTTATTTACAAAATTGACATAAGTGATTAGTTACATTTTAGGGGATGCTTATTGCCTACAGTAGGCTACATTGCCAATGGCTTTCATTAACAAGGCATCAAATGAATGGCTTACCATTTTAGCCATTTAACAAGATCACACATTCTTTGATTCGCCATTTAGTCAATTCTGTACAACAATTTAAAAATTCATGTAGTGTATTACCTAAAATTAAACCATCCAGATCAAATATGACATGTGTCACAGGAGCATACATCTTTGGTCCACCCTGGTCCAGACTTTCCCCTATTCAACCTTGAAAATCGAGACTGCGCCACCTGGTGCTATCAATGCTGCACTTTTGGCCTATTATTGATTTTTTTACTACAAGTACATGTACTGTAGGTCTGTATTGCATCTGTCAAGAGGGCAAGGTTGCTGTGATAATCAGTCACTGGGCAAGACTGGTTGCAATTTCGAATAAATCTAATGATTGATCAAAGCCAATTTGCTTCAATGGTCAATTGATTTTCAAATCTGGTGAAAACTGTTCATAATTCTGACCTAATGGTCAATGAGCAATATCACTCAGGGAACAAAAAAATAACTTAAAGCAGCGAAAGCTTTCGTGCTCTGCTCAGGAAATCACTCCGGCTAACATACATCCCGCATAACACTCGCTTGCCGGTAAACTCTGTCCTCCCATGTAAAATCCTCCAGTTGTCAGTGACCAGCACTGACCCAGGTTTCAGTTGGATGTAGTGGACGTTGGCCGAATCCTTGATTGATTTGATCAACACATGTAATGAGTTGTAGTACATGTCTGCCTTGTCTTGGGCCACCGTCCGAAATGTGTCAAAATCGTATGGAGTGTACCTACACGTTGATCAAGTTAAAAAGTACAGTTTGAACAATCTCTGAGGATACTATACAAGAATGCAAAAATGTTTATTATGAAAGTTTACCTTAGTTGAATTAGTTCCTTGCTGACAGGGTGATGCTTGAATAAGACGTCTTCGTTGACCAAGTGGAGCTTCGATTCTATGTATTTGAACGAAACTGGATTTGTTGAAAGGAACTCGTATACTTCGGGATTCTTCTCTTTTATTATTCGGGCAACATTGAATCCGTCCACGAATCTGTTACGGCCACCCGTGCCTGTGTGCTCCAGAACGTGAAATGCTTGTAACCTAAATAGGATAACATTAAATTTCAGCATGGATATTTATGTTAACTGAGATAACTTATAAAACATTTGAGTACTTCTTGGAAAATTAGCGTAAAATTTCCTACCCAGCCCCTTCGAAGTAGTAATTTGTATCGGTGTGAAAGTTAAGATCAACACCTGTGTAAGACGGATGACTATGCTGAGTTAGATCAGCTACGACATGATAGATTTCTCCCCAGAACGTTCGCCATATTGGTCCGAATCTCTCCATCACCGTTCTTGTGTGTTCGCTGGTGACCGGGACCTTATTCAAGGCAAAAACAGATTTGACATTATGATGATATACATGTACAGATTTTGATCACATATCTCAAGATTAATATTCTGCGATATACACACATTGGTGACTACAGAAATGCCATAGCTCAACACTGAGGCCAAGAACTTCTTGACTGCGTCTTCGCTGGTCAGCAGATCTTCGTAGTGTACGTGCTCGAAGGGGATGTCCTTTGCTATTTCGGCATTCCAAAGAACCTTTTTCATCGGCACGCTCTCGTCAGATTCTCCATCGTAGCAGTTCTTCCACAGCCAGTTTAAATCAAAAAGTGATGTGTGTCCATCAGACCCTAAAAACGCCAGAACAGGCAATCTCAGCACATTGTGGAAAAATAATGAATACAACTGGTCAGATGATTTGAGCATAGCGTACATGTTATCCGTAAGTTGTCATTGTCCACCACAGTGTTCTCCAAATGAGTCTCCAAAGGACTCGTGAGTCCAACAAGACGTAACCCGGTCGTCGGATCCTTGCAGACTGGACATTGGCAGTTATCTCTGAACCAGTGCAGTGGTAGTTTCAGGGCGTGCGACCATTTCGGAGAGTATATTTCTATGGCCTTCGAGTGGATTTCAGAGTTGTCTTGAATTTCAAATTTTGCTGGAAAAAAAATATGGCGCATTTCAATCGAAAGTATTGTTGTAACAGGTCCTTCCAGGATAACATCTAAAGAAGCAATTTATTAAACACAGCAGCCTATGCAACTGGCCAAAAGATTCACTTGCTTGAATCCTTGAAGTGCATGGCTATTGATAGATCGATTTATAGGTACCGTAATTGGGCAAACTTACCTCGAGTTGAATACTTTATGGAAGTCAGTGGACAACAGGATTTGTAAATTTGCAATGTTTTTAATGCACATATCCGTTTAGCATTGCTAATGAAACCGTTGCGCAGCATTGTTTTGTCAAAGCATTAAAATATGGTGCGAGCAAGGTTGGCCTAATGAGATTCAGTAATTTTCTTCACAAGGCTGTTTATCGACTTTTTGTATGCAGTTCATGTGGTACGCGTTCGTGTGGTTAGCAATGGTGTTACTAATTCCACTTTCAATGACATGTGCAAAGGTCAACTGTCGTGTAGCTTCACTTCACAAGCTGTCAGGACTCTGTATGGAGTAGAAAGATCATTTTTCATCTCGTGATCTCTGATAAAGGTTTGTTATATGATGACAATTTATTGTATCCTTGAAAACTAAACTTCGTAAGTGTATGTATTTTGGCAACCTACATGGACGAACTCATCTTTTCCATGTTGGCATAGTAAATATTATTACTAGGGACTAATAAAAAATATTACAGGGGCCATTCATAAATGGGGAGTGAGGCTAAAATCCTTCCACGTGATTTTTAAATGGCCCCATCATGGTGAGAAATTTTGAAAACAATATCGGGGTTCAAAGTTGCTTTCCAAGAGGGCGCCACCAGCTCTTGTAAGGTATAATTTTCCCATAATGCCAAAGGAGAAAAAAAGAAATTGAGTGAGAAGGTAGCTACTAGCTAACGCCATTGCGAGGTCTTTGTGTTTTATTCGACGCTTTCCTCGTCTTTTTTACAAATAATATATCACGAAGCTCATACGAAGCTATTTAACAGGTAAATGTGCGATTGCTGTGCAAATATGCTTAGTAACTAATTTAGTTTTAAGCTGGGGAAATTCTATTAACATTTTATCGGGGGTTATTGTGGCATGCCTGCCCGCGTTTTTTTTTCCGGTTAGGCCTAACAAAATTGCGAAATAACTTGCTTGTTTATATCATTTCAAAACGCATAAATACGCCCAGTTTGTCGGGGTTTGTTTTAATTACGAGGCTCTATGTTCTCTTTCCTTAAGAAGCGAATTTTATAATTAAAACTGAATTTCAACTGAACAAAGAAAAAGCCTAATGACAGGCCTTGAATACCGGTGCAGTATCCTTCCTAGTAACTGTTACTTGTTGTTTGAATTTTTACCTAGGTTTGAAGTTGTGTTGAGATAATTATTAATCGGACGCTTTACTAAGAATCTGGTCAAATCTTAAGTGGGAATAATTGTTCGGCATATATCATAAAATCTTTGAAAATTTGAATCTGGGGAGCAATTAGTCATGGTGAATCAAATTATGTGTTCGTGTGTAGATGTGTGCAATGGTAGCAGCACCTCTCAACAAGGTACTGTTATACAGTATGCCATCAGTCATCAGTTATTATTGTATATAGCTATCAATCTTATGCGTTGTTCTTCAGTCCCTTCTTTGCTTTATATTCAGCAATAATGACTTTGTCAATTACCTTCGTAGCTGGTCAGAAATTCTATTTCATTGTTGATCATTCTGTATTTTTCATAGGACCTATACCTAACCGCAATCAATAATGGATCTTGGCATGGAATCTCTGATGGGAATGGGAGGAGGAATGGGCATGGGTGATGGACCACCCAGAGGCCGCGGTGGTGGACCACGAATGCGTGGTGCCGGTGGACGAGGTGGCAGAGGTCGTGGCGGACCTCATGGACCAGGAGGCCTTGATGGGCCCCCACGGGGTGGTGGTGGAGTTATGAGGTTAATATTGCTGCCATCCAATTTTTAGTTCTGTACTGTTTCAAAGACACTAATTAATTTTTTTTGTTTAGATTTGGAGGACGTGGAGGAGATAGAGGTGGTCGAGGCGGTCCAGGAGGACCGATGCGAGGTGGCGGTGGTCCTCTTGGCGGCGGTGGAGATAGGAGAGGAGGTCGAGGCGATGGCAGAGGAATGAGACGAGCTGGCGGTCGAGGCGGCTTTCCTCTAGGACGTGGTGGACGAGGAATGGGAGGCGGTGGAATGGGCGGTGGCGGAATGGGCGGCGGCGGAATGGGCGGTGGTGGAATGGGAGGCGGAGGAATGGGCGGCGGCGGAATGGGAGGCCTACCGAGAGGTAATTTATTGTGATATTGAAAAATTGTGCAGTTATTTTACTTCGGCCAGTTTTAGTTGTGCCAGTTCACTGGATTGCCTCGCTTTTATGTGAATTTCTCTCTGTGATCTGTTGAATTTGAGAATTTTAGGTTGCAACGTTTTGTATTGTTTTTCAGGCATGGGAGGTGGTGATTCGATGGATGGACCACGAGGACCTAATCTAGATAGAGGTGGCTCTTGGGATGGTGGAAGAGGACGTGGTGGACCCCAAATGCGTGGAATGGGAGGTGCACCTAGAGGTATGTATTATTGAACTCACCTGGATGTGCAAGTTGCAATTGACAGTGCGATTTCACATTTTTGATTCAATTGTTCACCTTGTCCTTATGACATTAAAATGGTTATGAAATCTAAAGAGGAAAATTTGCATTTTAGGAATGGGACGACCAGCTCTTGGACAGCCACCAACCAAACGACCCCGCTGGGAAGATTCCAATTCTTCATCATCGAATGGATATCAAATGGGAAGGTAATCAGTTGCAATTTTGATTATTATGTTTGTTACTCTTATATGCCTTTTCAACTTATGAATCCCTAGCTTTTGAAAGCCTAGTTCATAAGCTGTGTTTTCTGCTGATGTTTCAATATGAAATTCACGTTTCATCTTTTAACAAGCTAAATTCATGCCACCGTAATGTCTATCTGTACTTGTTAATATGGTGGTAGTTGTCATTCGGTGTGAAAAAAAAACTTGATGAAGTCATTTGGCAAACATGAAAATAGGGCAGGTTATAAAATTGGACTCCAAATAGAGGCAATGCTCTATTGTTGATTTTTAGCAATACTATTTTGGAACAGTATTTTTGGAATGTTTTTTCAGATCATATGAACATCTTGACTTGCGTTTTACAATTTTAATTCGTGTTTAGGCCATCTGATGAACCGCGTCGTCCATATGGCGGAGGCGGTGGCGGTGGAGGTAGTTTGCTCGGAAGCCTGGGAATGGGCGGTAATGGGTTTGGAATGGATGACCAGCCGCAACAACAACAAAGCTATGGAATGGGTCGTGGTGGAATGGAAGACAGAAACTCGTTCATGGGATCACAGGGTGCTCGTAATGGCTCTGGGAATTACAATAGTTCTTACAGGCCGAGGTAAGAAAGGTTCTGCGCGTGCATTGTTTTGCATTGATGACATCGTCGTTTCCTTACTTTAATTATCATTTTGCTGCATTAGTGGGCCTAGTGGGAACAGTGGATATGCCCAGGACAACAATTATGGAACAGCAGTACCAGATTACAGCTCTGGTGGTGTAACTGGTGCACCTTATGGAGGAATGGACCGTGGCCAGAATAGTAACATTAGCAGCTACCCTCCTCCGCCAGTTGCACAGGAACACTATGGAGCTCCACCTCCTGCTAAGCCTGCTTACGACCCCAACCAGGGCCGAACGTCTGACATGAGTGGCTACGGAAGTGGTGCATCAGCAATAACTTCACTCTACGGTGGTGCATCTTCCTACGATGATCGGTCAGGTGGCTATGGAAGGACCTATGGAAGCTACGGTAAGTCGTGCCATGAAATTTTCTCCCATTTCTCCTGCTGAAAATTGGCATTCTATATTTTTTTTTGCTCTGCGATAGTTAATAGGCCTTCGCAGTTTATCTGTGGGTCGGTATAATTGAAATTCAGAAGAAACCAGCTTTGGCACTTAAGTCACACATTGAAAATTCCCAAACATTATATGCCATCATTGCTATTTCTGCACCGAATCTAGTGCCACAAAGATGTTGCGTTCTTTTCAAAATTACCTCTGTTTACTCAAACAAGCTTTCTGCATCTGTTTGTGGTAATACTCACACAAAACCTAAAACAGGCGTTTACAAAATTCTGAAATCGAAATATTCAATGTTTGAAATTGCATTTATCAAATCTTAAGTTCTTTTAAATAGTGATTAAGTAACCCAATTCTACGTTGCTCGACATCTCGGCATGTTGAAGCCAGATTGCAATGCATGTTTCTTGCAGAATAGTTGATTGGATTTTGTTGTTATTCCCAGGCGGTTTTTTTAAAACATGAATTGCCATTGCAAAAGTTCAGTTTATGGAGGTTCACATGAAATTCAATAATTGGTCTTGTTGACATTTCACAACTTGGCACAGTGGATACCAGCATCTATCCCATATGGTGTTTTACCCTAAAAATCTAATTTGTTTGCACTAACATCGCAAAACTCCCTTCCCTGCACAATTTCAACAAAGTGGATTAATGACTGAAAAAGGTTGGCATTGTCGGATTTCTCCTAGATACCGGTGCGCACATTATTTCTACTTGGTAGTATTACGTACTAAAGTATTCAAAGTCTCACAATATTTCACCTGTGTCTGACAAGGTCGTCAAAGATTTTGGTGTACAAGGTTGCCAAAATTCTCATGGTCCTAGTGCATCTGTACATCTACAGTGTACATGTAGTTACCATTCAATCAGGTGGTTGGGATATTTATTACATTTACTGATGTGCCATCAAAGCAATTCCTGTCTTCTCCAACTGTTTTGGGAAATCAAGATACAGAACCAGATAAGTTCCTTATAGGAAGAGGTCATGATATGGAAAGCTTACGGTTTAGTACTGCTGAGCACAAGCTTCAAATAACACTAGTGTTTCAAAGTACAGTAAGGGTCATGTTGAAGATGAACCTGCAGTGACACGTTTATTGAATCAAGGGCACATCCTTACAATCTAGTAACTGATAACAAAAATTCGTTATCATCTGCTTAATAGCTTTTGAAAGTTTTGCAGACATTTTCTGGGACATTTCTGTGCCCAGTAAGTTTCATTGGCTCGCACCATGATTAGAATGGCCAGGGGATAATAGCCTTGCGCCATGTCCGCTATCCGGTGCGGCTCTTGAAGAAGCTAACGGGGGAATTCCACTTATTTCCTCGGCTGCATTAATTCAGCGAACCTATGAGCTTGACATCTACATCTCCCTTTTGCTGCCAAGAATGCGGATTGGTTGGGTGGCTGGGCGCAACCCGTGCAGCGTGTAGCCCAGGTGTTTGTCTTCAGGGACTGCTAGGCTCTGAACTCTTTGACCTTGCCTTCTCCGCATCTGCAGCTAAGCTTTGCCACCTTCTATCCATCCCAGGCTCGCTCATTCGGCTTTTTATTGTTCGCTGCAGCGCGGGCATTACTTTCAGTTATTAGCTGTCAGTGACACTCGGCTCGGTAACTGCGTCTACGCCGTTGCACTCAATTAAATCAAAAGTTTGGCTCAGATTGAACTGGAGTTGTCGAAGGCGAGGGAGCGCTTCGGCGTAATTGAGTCGGAAAATATTTAATAATTAGAAAAGAAGCGGATTAGTCGACCAGATTGCCACGAAGCCATGCGGTTTCTGTTTGTCACGACCTTGCAATTACAGAAATCTCTCCAACTCTACCCAGCCTTCCTGTAATCTCGTACCACTACTTATTTGCTTCTCTCATTGAACTAGCTGTTGGAACCATCTAGCTGGACATCGCTAATTGGTACATTGTTTGAAAAACGTCAGAAATAAATTCTTTGGGAAATCCAATTGAAACTCCTCGTATTTTTGAACTGCCAATATAGTGATTACTTGCTAAATACGAATTAAGGCAGTACATTAATACTGTTGGGTGAACTCATCTATTATGTAGATGCAATATTTATCTTCCTTTTCAATGGCCATGTTAATTGGCCAACGTTAAAAATCAAACAAACAGTTTGCTATATAGATTAAAATATTATTTATACTAAAGCAGGGTGTCAACCGGTCATGGAAGTTATATAGAACAGTCATGAATTTAAATTCAGGTCATGGAAGTCATGGAAAGGCCATGACATTTACGTCATGGTCAGATGCCTTTGATTTGCCGTTGATTGATTCACAAATAAAAATTTGGGTAAAATTCATCATTTGTCATCCAGTTTCGCAAAAAAAAATGTCGCCTACGCCGTTTTTATGTCCAATAATCATGTCATCATCACTGTGGTAGAGAATGTTTCTGAAAATCACTATTTAGAGATGACATGATACTTGAATGGCCCTATATTGTAATAGAAATGGAATTTGCAATACCAAATCCAGTAAACACGAGTAAATCCAGTAACACCAAATCCTGAAAAGTCAGGGGATTTTTGTTACTAAAACTGTGGGAACCCTGCGCACCGAGGGAATATCTCTTGATACCTCTTGAAACATATCCGTACAGCACGGAACTTGGTAGCAGCGTTTCTGTTGGCCTATGAAATTGAGCCCAGAAATGAGTCTGCTTACAGTCATTAGTCAGATTTGTGCAGGTGCTGGTCTGGTTCTGTATGCAGTGTATTTATGTTAAGACACCTTAGCAGTGGCTCTTTAGCAAAGCACGTTACGTAAGACGACGTCTACTAACGAGGAAGGGTAGGGTGTGCTGGTCGCCGCTCAGTGGCATATTTTTGGAAGTTTATATTGGATTATTTTGAGTGAGGAGCTAATGGTTGCGTCAGGGAGACAGACAGGCAGGAGGGGGGTTTAGCGAGGCCGAGGCATTTGGCGGGTTCAGGATCACCTGTGCAGGTGGATCACCCCCTTGCTCTCCTCCTCCTCTGATGGACTCGAGAAAGGAGAGTCATGAGGATGGGAAGAATGATGATGGATGGGTGCACGAGTTCGGGAGACACCTGATGGACAGATTCATTCCTTGGGCTGATTAATGCTGCCCACAATCATTTGTTTCTCGGCGCAAAAGCCCGCGTCATGTTGGGAACAACGGCATTAGCCAGCTCACGGCAAGCTAATGGTACGGCCAATAACAGCGACTTAGTTAGCAGGATCGGTTGAGGGAGTCAGTTGTTCTACCCTCAGGTAAAAACGTCCTAAAGACTTTCGAATAAGTCCTATTCGATCGTCCTTGAGACTTCCAGAGCACTGTAAAACCATTATATAACGACCACTCCTGGGTGTCCTTTACTGTGCACAGATTATTGTTGAGTAATATGAAAAGGTTTATACCGTCAGGGAAAAGTTAGGGAAATAAAATGTGGTCAGGGAAAGTCAGGGAAATTCATAAGTATCTCATGAAAAGCAATAGAAAAGCTGTATCTGCGATCTACTTTTTCTAAAAAATTTGCCTATTGCGTTTTCATTATCATTTCTTATCATTATCATTAATTTTCCTCATGAAAACTTCGCCTAAAATACATCATTTTTGTTTAAAAAAAAATTCGCCTATTGCGTTTCGGTCATTATGAGGAATTTCTTAATATTGCAAAGGAGTCCTCCAAAATGTAGTGTTTGAGATCTAGTGGCTTCAACCACTATTGTTCGCATCATTATTAATATTAATACACAAAAAAATCCGATATTTCTTGTAGTGTTTCAACAATTTCGCTTATGGCAGTCTCTTATTTATTAATATTATTTCTTCTTACAAAATTGTTGGGCTAATTCCATCATTTCGTGATCAGATATAGAATTTCTAAAATTTCCGCCATATGGTATATTTTCTTGGATCAAATCTGTAGAAATTTTCTTGAAATTGTCTGGAAAACCTGGAAAAATCAGCGAAATTCAATTGAAGATTTGGCTAGTCATCCTGACAAAAAAACATAAAAAATATAGTGTGTAATTGTAGTGTTGCAGATAAAGTAAATTTTAATTACATGTGACATTTTTTAGTGGTAAGTAAGGGAAATTAATCAGATTTGGTCAGGGAAATTGAAATTGAGTTGCACATTTTGGTATGAACCATGTATGACATTATTTCACACATTCAGGTGTTGAAAATAATGGCAATATTAACAGACTGGTAGTAGAATTTTGGTTGGTGTGGGCTACACCAAGGGCATACTTCAACATCTTACTTGGGCCCCTTTCCACAAACAGGTGCAAGTTACAAATGTATGAACTTGTAGAACGTGTATTCTAGTTCCATCACTGATATTGAACAACTTGTAATAATAAGTAAATTGCAACTCGATTAAATGTACTTGGGGAAGCCTGACGGTCGTGTAAGACATGGAAAAGTGATAACGACGCCTTCTATGGTCGTCCAAAAGCTGCTGGCCAGACTTGGCCTCATACATCTCCATATTCGCGTTGAATCGTCTTTAAGGACTAGATTGATTGCTGGGCCTGCCACGAGGTCTCTTTTATGGTAATCGGCCATCAAAAGTGGGCCGTTGGGGGATGTCTTCCAAAGCAGCGTAGCTTGCACGGATTGACTCGCTCACGGTGTTAGATTAATTAATTTAGCCCCGCAATCTTTTCACGCATTTGCCCTTACCCAACTCCCCCTCTGCCGTATTCCCTTACGCAACTTTGATATCTTTTCTTCTCAGGGGCTGGCCTATTGTTCGGCCCATAATTGATGCTAAAAGTTTTGGTACATTTAGTGAATGGTTGTTTCTGCTAAACGAAGCTAATGTTTAGATTGAAGAGAAGAAGGGGTGGCTGGGCGATAATGGCTGCTCTAGGTGACTGTTGGGTGATAGACAATGTTGATTAATGATTGTCACTTGAATCCCCTCCTGTCTCCTCCTCCCTTTTCTGCCTAAAAAACTGCATCGCCAGCTTTTGTTTGTAACAAAGTCATTTTGACTTGAGTGATGTTCAATTCAATTTTGTTCACACCTTCGTCCAATTTATGCAGCTGAGGTTAGCAAAACAGTACTTAGGCTAATTAGCGTGATTGCTTTTCAAACTCTGCAAACTGGCTCTCTCTCTCTCCTCTCTCGTTCTCCTGACGAAACCCATGGTAGACCAGTGGATAGCTGTGGTGGTCTAGCACGAGATTACCCTCAGTGACAGGAATGATTTGACCAATGGTTAGTTGAAAACTGGAAAACGAGTGTTGCTTTGATACCATCATGCAAGTGTTGCTGTAGGAGTTTTCAGATTTTTTACTAGCGACAATTTCTCATAAACGTCAAACTGAAATGAAAAGCTGAAACTTGGTCCAACTTATTGAGTTTCATTAGATCTCGCGCAATCAAGCATTTTCATCAGTAAAACGCGCTTCAGATGCACAAGCATTAGACGTCCATTATCTGATTGTTTTATTGAGGTTGAATTTGCCGCTCAAATACTAAAGCGTTGATTCGTTGAATTGCGTCACGTGGTGATGCATGAGGCGGTGGCGCATGGGGCAACCGTGGAACGTGAGGTTCCATTTAACTATTTTGCAAAAAAAGAACTTGCGTTGAGTTTTTCCACGTTATCGCAATGTATCTCAAGTAAGACGTCCGTTAGCAGGTAATTTATATTGGTAGTTCAAAAAAACGATGAGTGCAAATGGCATTTTCTTAAAAAAAATCTGTATTTTTGACGTCTTTTAATTACAATTTAGCGATACCTGGCAAGATTTATCAGTTTTGAGGGGGTGGCAACTTGTGACGTCAGGTGTACATGTTGGTATAAAGACCCACTGAATTCACAGAAAGCATTGAAGTCTGGGGTAAACTTAAAAAGTTCGTAAAGTCATTGGAAGTGTGAACGAGTTCATCTTCGTTCAGACTGCGGATTTCAATGACTACAATGGGACTTCCTGTCTTCACATAACGTAGTAGCATGTGGAACTCGCAATTTACCTCAATTGAAGTCGGAAAGTCCACGAAGTACCAGTGGAATCCCACCGAGTTCCTTCAAGTCACTGAAGCCTAAAATTCTTGAAGTCCGTGTACATCATTTTTCAAGAGTTGCTCTTGATCCGATGGCTTACGCTAGTTCATAAACCAGAAATTCATAAACCTGTGCCTGATGTTGATTTGTGCTCTGGAATTCATCTGACAAACTGTTGGTATGTGAGCCACTGTACGACACTGGTTGGTATGGATTTCCAAATCTGGATACGACTTAAGACGTTCTGACCCTCGCTGCCAAGACGCTAATCAGAGGCAAGCAAGGATGAAGAATGAACGACATGGACCTCTCACTCCAGTCGGATGAACAATGGCGAAGGAAAAGACAAAGGAAGGCATAAACCGGCGTTGAGGTCGCCATCACGGGCCTGTCTGCCGTGATTTATGATCGACGAATGATTGAATTTCATAGAGAGAGGAAAAGTCATGTTGGCCATGGTGGGCTTAGGAGGCGGAAGAGGTAGTGAGGAAGGAGCCCATCCGTAGCGTTGGATCCTGGAGGGGGCCGAAGAATGCCATTTTTTTCCTTCTTCTTCAGTCTTGCTTTTGCCCCATTGTGGCACACTGAGGTGAGATATTTATGGTTCCAGTTTAGTCGGTAAAGTGGGGGGCTAGAGAAGTGTGTGCTCTATTGTGACATGGAGTGCGAAGGATGGGTTATGAGGTGGCCCGCTCAATGCGCCTCATCCATCACAGGGGCATGACCATTGAACTCGGCGTCCGTACTTTCTGTGCTTCGTACTCGTTTTGTTTGCGACTGGCTTTCCAATCTTCCAACCCCCCATTTTGCGTCCACTCTTCTGGACCATTTGTGCCCCATTGAACGGTGCCCAGGTGGGGGGCTTTTCACCTGACTTCCAGGGTCGTTCATCTTTTGTCAAAGGCTGCGTGCAGCCCTAACCCCTCTCCAGAGGAATTGGCCAAAGCACAGAACCAAAGGGCCATTTCGCGAATTGAACACCACTGTTGAAGAATCGGGGGAGGGTTGGGCCAGCCTTGGTCAACCGTGGCTTTCATTCCCTGAATTCCTCACCAAATTGAACTGGCAATTGTGAGCCTAAGCAATTGCTCCAACCCACCATTATTTATATTTGTTGATGTGTTTTGGAGGAGGCGTAGTAATGCGGCTTTTATGGAGATCTTTTTCCCCAGCTAACTGTTTTGGAAATGGCATTGGCTGGCCAACCTGCTGCTCGGAATACTAAAATGGCACTTTGAATTTATTGTGGGGCTTTAGAGCACTGTGGCAGCAGAACCTGTTTAGCGGCCTGCTGTCTATCGATTTCCTTTTTTTCGCACGAGATGGCGCGACGCTAGCAGCTGAGCCTTCGTTAACCTTCGATGAACTTGCATTGGATGGCGCATTGCAAAATTACCAGAACCCAGTGCCGTTTATTTTTCCCCGAAACAAACTTTCGTTTGCTATCTAATAATGTAAGAAGTTTAAATTTTTGGTTTACGTGGGTGTCAAGATGGTCTTATGGTAAGGTCGACGGCTGGGTCACCACATTGAGCTATGTACCACACAACTTTCAGTATGTTTCAAGTCGTATACTGCCTTTTATTGCCAAAAAAACTGTTATAGTAATTAAATGTTAAAAAGATGTTTTTAGCAATGTACTGTATGTAGTCATAGGCTTGTAAATGTTCTAACAAAAAGGATATTTTAATTTTTTTTGGTCAATACCTGAATGACTGATGATAAACAGTTAATATTAGAGCTTATATTACAATTTGTTAAGCTGTTCATGGATGATTCCACATTTCTCTGTATTTAGTTAAGACTTTTAGAGTCTGGGTCCTAAGCCTCGACGATTTAGGGCATGGTTAGCCCTCGTCTTTCATTGTTTTTATGGAAACGTTTTTAAGGAAAATGTTTGTTCCCAAAATCATTTGTATTTCAATGTATTCCAATTTATAGTCGCACCTGAAGAAGGAGTTAACTCTCCGAAACGTAGTGCATCTTTGTTTTTTAATAAAGTTTGTAACTAATTTGATCGAGACGCAAGTACATACAATTAGAGCTTATAGTTTTCATTTATTATTATTGGAGACCTAAGTGATTGGTGTCTCTTGCAAGTTGCTCAATTCGAGTGTTTGTCTCTATTGCAATTTGCTCATTTCGTGTAACTGTGTTTCAGATGCTCCGCAAGCTGGAAGTAATATTCCTGTTGGTGGAGGTGCTGGCGGTGGTTATGGCAGTTACGGAGGGGGAGCCTCTTACGCAAAAGACTATGGTCATGGTAAGCCTCGAATTCGCAATTTTTTTCTCTGAAATGATTGGAAAGCTCACTAAATTCGGTATTACGGTTTCTGACATTCCTCGCTTTGGACGTCCTGAATGCTTCATTGGTTGGCAGCAAGGGAACTGACGAACTGCACAAAACTCATTCTTTTTGTTTAACTGATGAAACACACTTGACTAAAATGAGATTAATCATCACTCGCGTTCAAATTATCGTTATTGCAAAGTATTTAAAATCTATCAAGTTGCATCCTGTTTCCTTTATTTTTCCACCCATGAAGTAATCCTGAAGTCCAAGCGTGGATTGAAGAATGTCTTCATTTCAATTCTGTGCCCTAGTGTCAGTGTAGTAATCCCATATGGTTAACAAGTCATTCGACTTACCATACCCATTTTTATACCCTCGAAATATCCAACACAAAGAAAAGTAAGCCATTAAAGAAAAACGAATTTATTATACAAACCAGACAAAGCAATGCATATACGAGAAGTATATTTCAATGCGGTGATGTTTTTTAAAACTCACATTTAGAAAATTAGTGTGGCTTACGCATCACGATGACCACATTGGAAGGATACTTTTAAAATGAATATTTCACATCAATTTTTCCATAATAGATTATGATAGTGTTGATAAAAATTAAATATTACTTGAGCCTTTGAGTACGGTGCTTAAGGATAACTTTCAACGGCATGTGCCAAAAGGTGAATTTGCCCAATTCTGAATGTAAAAATCACTGCCATAAAGCAATATTTGTTAATTCATTGGTCCCAAAATAGGGAAAGTGCAAATGGTGAAGCCCAAGCACTAAATACCCTACTGGATCTGCTGACCACAAATGATTTTTGTACATTTGTTCTTGTTGAGGTCAGTGAATAAGTTGCAGAAATTGACTTGGCCACTTAATTCCTAACATTCTGAATAAATGCAAAGCATAACTAGCAACCATCATCTGATGAGCTGAATTTTACTTTCTGCATTGCATTGACTTAAGACAAACATGGTGAAAACCAGTAATGTTGAAGCCTTTAATTAGTAAGACAAGTCCCCAAAAATGTGCCCTTCAACGTGTAATCATGGATGACAAAAGATTATCCTTCAGGTAGTCACGAGTAACTAAGCAGTATCACGCCATTGGTTGCCATCGAGTAAATGTTTTTCCGAGGACAGTCCTCGCCAATGACAGTCTTTGAAAAATGTCAAATATCGTTGACAACCTAATGGCTCATTGAATCCCCCAAACTGAAATTTGGTAGAACACCACTGGCAATTGCGGATCCGCCGTGTCCCATGGGCACCAATTACTGATCCAATAACTCACCTAATTGTGGTTGTGCTAGGGCTTATTCCGATTTGAAATGTGTCGTGCAAATGAGTGCTAAATGAAATTCATAATGAATAATGAATGCATCATGTCCGTATAACGTGTAGGTACGCAGAACCGCTCGGCCGGTGAAGATCGCTATAACGCTTATGACAGTTACGGTGGTGCTGCCCCCCAGAGTGCGGCCATTGTCAGTGGGGGCATGGGCGGTGGTGGTGCCTATGGTGGGGCCCGCGGAGGAGGTGGAGGACCACCGCCGCAAGCGAGGCGCTACTAAATGGGCATCCGGCATTGGACTGGGTGTCCCCGCCACGGATCTTTTAAAACCTATCTCACCACACGAGTTTATCCCCTCCCCCTCCATTGCACCACCGCCTTTCGAACTCTTTTGATTCGCGAAAACCTACCTGATGGCACAGTCCAACAGTGGCTCCTACTTTTATAAAGCGCACACTCCAGGCTGCGGCAAAGTTGAAAACAGAAACTTGGTGAATCAAAGGTTTGGTATTATGAAAAAGTGAATTTGGCGAGTGTTTATTTGAACAGAATGACAGGAATGAAGGCATTCCACTCTCAATTTTATTCTGAGAAGCCCTTTCTCACCAGACACTGTCATGACACCATGTTTCGAACAGCCGTCTATCGTGACCATGCTTGTCCAGACTGCACAACTGCATTGAGAGGATTTCCAATTCCCAAATGCCTGTGTGCTACAGTCTGTGCTAAGCTACAAATAATTGATTCAATATGTTTTGCAGAAGGATTTTTACTGAATTTTGAAGGCAACCTAACACTTTGTCTTGCTTAGATGTTAGGGTAGACAAGGCCCGAAAATGGTAGCAAAAGACACATTGTCTTGTGTGAAAGGGCTAAGTAACCCAACGACCATTTTAGTGGTTAGTGCATTTCTTATTGTAGTTTGTCTTGATTACTCTGTATGGTCGATGACCCTTTACAGGCAAACGTCTGTCTGGTTCGACAAAATTCTCATTTATGAGGAAACAAATGTGTTTTCATAACTTATAGTATTCTCGAACATGTGACACGCCTTATTTGAAAAACGGATTTTGTGCCGTTTCACATGCGTTTTAGAGGATTTTTTGAAATTGTAAATATGGTTGTGCCATATATGAAAGGAATAGACGCGAGTTCAGAAATAAATTTGCGCACTAATATCACATTGAAGAGCGAATAAAACCATAAGCTCGCAATGGCAGTTGCTGGTAACTACAAGAGGACTTTTCATTGAAAGATGAGAAATAAGAGGTCACAATTCCCTGCAACGAATTTTCTGTCAATTTCTCTCGCCATTCTCTAATATTTCCATGCGTTTTTCTCGCTTTCCGGGGGTTTTGATATTAATGTAACGTGTTCTTCAGTCTCATTGGTCAGATCAAGCATGCCTCATTGTGTAGCCTACCTCGCATTGTCGGATTCTTGTATATTTATTAGTCCAGTATTTGCCCTATCCGTCTTCGTACAATATTTGTCGATCACCTAGTTCTAGTTTGATCAAGTAACATTGATATATTCCCAACAATGTAGCAGATGGCTGCGAGCCTCAGAAGGAGCACTGCTAAAATAAGACAAGTGTCTTGTAATGACACCTTCAAGCAAGAATGAATTTCATAATATCGTGGTATTTACTGCATGGTGCCACCATATCCTTTGTTTTTAATTATTGTACATTTGCTATGAATTATTTGCGTTTTATCTTTTAAGAGAGGCACTGCGGTGACCAGGGCTAGTTCTTACGTATTATGAGATTTGCACCTTAGAATTGCTATTTGATCTTTTAGCCATTAACTAATTTCAGTGGTATTTATTTCATGTTGTGTGAACGTGTTAAGCGACTGGTTCCAAAACTGATTTCCAAAAGTAAAGCCTCATACGGTTTAGTTGTTCGAGAAAGTAGAAAAGGCTGAGGCATACCTGTGCTCTGACAGTGCTTTCCTAGGTTTCCATTTTCACGTTTGATTGTTTGTTTAAATTTAAACTTCATCAGCTTTGGCGAGTGACCATTGTACTGTAAAGCGACAGTTTTGCTTTTGTTCACGAGGGGTAGGGCGATTTGTAATTGTTATTAAAGGAAGCCAAACAAAAAATACTTGATGAAATTGTGATCTTTTTCAGCGATTCAATAAGAAAGAGACCAAGGAAAGATGGTCATCTTTTGCAGCGCATTACCAGGTGCTGGACTCGAATAATTCTTCCATCAGTTTTAAAACCATTTTCTCCAACTTTCGAGTTTTGCACTAATTTGAATGGCGAGAAAAACATACTCTATGGCATTATGCTTCAGTAGCACGTGTCCATTGTGCCAGACCGTTTAATATTTAGGACATGGATGCAGTTTCTATTTCAAGCAGTATCAAGGAAATTTGCATAATAACTCTTGCCCCTGCTATCGCCTTGATGCTTGGACTGAAAATTTATGCACGGTCATAAATTTGCCAAGGAAACATTTTGAAGGGTAAATTTGTAACGAAGTGGTAACTGCTATATCATGCATAATGAAGTACAATGACTACTTCATTGTGAAATAGGTTGGTAATTATTCTCAGGTTGGATTATAATTTGCTTTGTTTTCACCCTTATCGAGCATTTTTATCCGAACAAAGAAGAGTTTGCATTTTGGCAACCAGGTTATACAATCTAAGTATGAAACCTCTAATCTTTACTATTTTTGCCCAGTCTTTACCGAGCTTAGCTGTTTTGCAGTCTCACAGTAACCTGCCAGTAATATGTGGAGAATCTGTGAATGGAAGATGCACTGTAATATTGAAATTACCAAACTGCCTTTTCTCCAGTTATCAGTTCCATGGAGAACGCTTTTTTGCTTTCAAACTTTTTAACAGTGTTATTTCTCGATTTTTCGGTTATACCTCAAGAATAATCTTCAGCCTTACATTTTTAGCTGCTCTTCTAGCATTATTAGACGTATCGATTTTTTTTCGGAAACAAAACGAAAGTTTGTTCTGCAAAGATTTATTACGCAAAATGCTCGGCTTAGAGGTTGCCTTAAAAATAAGCTACCAATATGATTACGAAGGTAAGTTGTTAATAATCAAACCCATATTTCATTTTTATCAGTAATGCGGAGATTTTCAGTTATGCATCTGGGATTCGTGGCCACATGATTTAAAAATAATTTCAAATATCAGTCACGCATGCCTTAAACTAGAAATGCATTAAACTAGAAATCATGTGAAAATTGAGTGTCCAGGCTCTTCAAAAATAAGGTGGTGGACATTTGCGGAATACGGGCTGTACTGTGTTAATTATCGCTAATTATCACCAAAGTGTTTCTTTTATCAACGGAAGATCAAGCTTATACTGAAATAATACAAACTAAGGCATTATATACTGTACATGCATTTCTTGTTTTCCGCTTAAAAACCGTTACTCAACCATACTAGTCGCTCAAGTAGTTTCTCATCCCATGCGCATTAGTCACAAAGATTATGCTGTAATTTTTTCAAGAATATGATATTATAAATATTAGCTTCTGAGAAGTTGAACCCTTATTTTAGAAAACTACACGTCTTCTTGTCTATAAGACAGTTGACGGACCGGTGATACTGACGTGCCTGACAAGTCTAAAATGCAGTGATGCAAATATGTGATAGCTAAGTTGCGTAGAGTACTCAGATTCACAGTAAGTATCTTCCGTTGATAAAGAAAGGTTTTATATTCATCAATTTAGAAACGAATCTGTTACAGACAACAGAACCTGGGATAAACCAAAGATGGAAATTAACCATCTCACAGAAATGAGTGTGACTGGTAATGGGACAAGGCTGATGCCCAATGATCCTTGCAGCCAATGACGTGCATGCAACTGGCTAGTTGATGGCCTGACGTGTTTCAGTTTTCCTCTATTCCCGTATCATGAATTTCTTCCCGAGTCAGATTTATTTCCTTTTGTGTCTGTATATGTTATGCCATAGGTACACACTCATTTGAAAATGGACACGATGGGCCTTCCGAATCATGCAAGTAAATAAATAAAAGAACCAAAAGGTGTCTATATAAGAGTTGCTAGAACGCATTGAAGGTAAGACAGAAACGTACAACATATGCTCGCCCAGCCGAGCCATTTCCATATTTTCCACTCCATTATAGTCCCTGAGTAGCGCGCTTTTCTTGGCTATCCAGTTTGCGTTCCCAGAAAATTGAAAATCTCGAAAGATGCAATTCGGACACCGAGCCACAAAGCTAATTGGGCCGGTTTATGCAAATTGCGAAGGTCTATCCACACAAGCCCCATGCAAGGGACTGAGATGGAACCTGAAGGTTTACATACGGAGCAATACAAGCACAGCAAAACCCCCAAAAAATAGACAGCTTGACCAGTTCTACTGGCTTGCACATCGCGAAACTGAATTTGCGTAGCCTACCCCCGAGTAACTCGTTAGCCTTTGGAGTAATGACAGATCTTGAATCATTATGTCCAAGTTAAGATTACACTTCGTAATTTTTAAAACTTAAAATGTCGTAGAGCAGCCATTGGCTAAATCGAAATGCCCTAAACTTAAAAGCATAATTGCATGACGTTTGTAATATTAAAGTAGTTATTAATTCATTACTTCGTGTCATGAGCTGTGATGAACTTCCATCCAATAGCACAATAATGAACCATGGCCGAATGCCAATATTCACAAATGAGACAAGTGCTCACAATTTTCATATCGCGAACGCCTTATTGGCATTTATTCCCAATGTTCTGTTACCGACAAATTAAAGGATTCGCGAAGAATTATGCAAATATTCAGGAAAGTTTTTGCTGTTTTTAACAATCCTTGTTCTTTGTCGGGTTTTGTCTAATGCTATATTTTCATTTGATTGCAGTTCAGTACTGATCTGGTGCTAACTGAGGATTATTGATCTCTCGTTTCTGGCACCTAAAGTGGATTATTCGTACCTAACCATGATCTTCAATACCTAAGGTAAATTTCGTTTATTTTCAGCAAATTTGTTTGTTAGAAAAGTGTTACAGGTCCTACATGGTATAACAATATTAATTTTAACAAATACAGAGAGTAATACTGATTGATGTCCCATTCTGATTACCTTACTGACGGTTATCCGAATTTTGGATAACTTACTGCCAGTATCGAAATATTGACAGTATCACTGACCATGTCAGTTTTTCATTTGTCCAGGGTTCCCACTTTGTAGAGAGTCAGGAAATTGAAAGTTTGCAACAGCCAATTGATTAGTCAAAATCTTGTATACAAATTTTGGGTAAAATCTATCATTTTCCTTATTTTTTTTTAAATCACCTAAAATGTCAGGGAAATCGACTTGAGAATTTGAGTGGGAACCCTGTATGTTTCATTTTCGGGACTGCTTCCGTATTTAATTATTTATGAAAAGAAGAAAATGTAAATGTAAGAACTGTTTGCATCTGTAAAGGTATTTGCTGCTATTTCCAAATACCATTTTTAATAAACCTTTGTCATTTTTCTTTCAGGGCAAGGAGTAAGGGTGTTTTATGCGCATGGACAATGTCTTCGCAGCCTGCACCGTAGCACAAAATGGCAAAGGCGATGGTTAGTAGGCAGAAATTTTATTTCTTTTAATATACAGCATATATTCGTTATGCAAAACCCGGTTCTGCAGCCTGCTGAACTAGACTGGCATTTTGTGTTCGTGGGGTGATTTCAAAAGTATTTCTTTAAATGTTATCTGATTGCTCGTATATCCCCTTGGCAAACACCCTTGTGATTTTGGGGGATGGGAGCTGCTGATACACCGTTCGTGTATTTCAATCATACAATTACATCCTTGTTCGTCCGAATGGTGAATTAAGACGACTTCCACGAAAATCCGCACTTTTGAACCAAATTAATCGGATGAAATTCATAGAGGATTGTTTTGTTTGCAAATTCGAGCCCTTGTTGTCTGTTGCTCGAAGGCGAGGCTCATTTGCTTAGAATGGCAGTCTTTTGTTATCCTTTTTTAAATAACGCAATACACCGGCGTATCATGACGAGCGAGAATGTGGCATTTATGCGCTATTTTTACCTCATGAATGATTTATTCAAACCAGATTTGAAGCCAGAGCATTCCGTTCGTGGCAGGCTAAGGTGGTATTACTTTCAAAAAAGGTAGTGCAGAAACGCTGCATTAATTTTAGGACGAGTTCTGCATCTGGCCTAGCAGTAGGTCACTGTTGCCAAAATGCAAACCTCTGTCCCATATCTATCATGGAGCGAGACAATAGACTGAAACAAAAATTGCATCGGTTCTGTAATTCATACCAGCATACTGTATTTGGTATGCATTTACCAACATAAATTTATATGTATATATTGCAGAGTTGCCAATATGCGAGTGCAGTGAATCCCAAAGAGCAGCGAATTTCCCGCTGAAAATTCTGCTTTACCTCCTTAAAACTTAGAAGAAGTGTAAAGAGAAAATTTTGAACCCTTTCAAAAAAACCTCATTTGAAAGTGTCGAGGCTTCTCCAGAACTGGAAAGCCTGAAATTGTCATGGGAAAGGGGCTTATTTTTAAGTCGGGGAAATTCAACATTGCAATGTTAAATTTGCTTTCACAATTCCACAGTTATAATGTACTTATTAGTTAATAAATAACGTCACTGGTGCAAAAATTGGCTGAATTTCAAGTTCGTAATTATGCCGGACCTCCCAAGACCCTACATGATATTTCATGTTGAATTTAGTTGTTTCGTAAAAAAATTGGTAATAATAAACAATCGTTGCATTTAAGAGATTCTAAGCACCATAGATCGATAATTACTCATCTTAATGCAATGTGTTACCAATTTTTGTATATTTTCAGAATTGGTCTTGTTCAGACTCATGTTGGTCTGAATCGGTGAATAAAATACATTGTGTTCTATGCTATAAGTTGTCTCAGTGAAGTTTACTGTTTCGTACAATGGTTGCATGACCCCAAATGTTTCTGTTCGAACTTTAGAATTTTCAAAATTGTTAACCTGAGCAAAATCGAAAAAAAAAATTTTGTCGAAGTGGGAATTTTCCGTGAGGGTGGAGCGGCCAGCCCCGACCACCCAGGGTTGGTTGGAACGTGGGGCGTTTGAGCAGCGGGGATTCCCCCGAAATGACCCCTAGGGGTGCAAACGGTCATCTTCCTGCTCGCGACTGTTTGTTGTTGTTCTTGTTCCGCGAGGTGGTTGCACGTGTTTTCCTCAGTTTTAATGACATTCCTGGGCATTAGTGTTTTGCCACGTGCGTCCGCGGCCACCCCCCGTGACCCCCGACCTCTGCCCCCACACCCCCTCCTCGTTTTCTTCACCGGGTGTGGTGTGTTGGTCACCCCACACTCCCTCCCCTTGTGAAATTACGGCCGAATGTTCGTTTTTTATGGCGGTCCACATCCTGTCCGCTTTGACCGGAAACTGCTTTCGAAAACGGAAGTAGCCTCTGCTACTTTTATGTCCACTTTAATAGGAAGCAGTCCTAGGAAATGGGGATGGCTCCATTTTTTATTTACCGCTTTTGTTGTTGACACTTCAAACTTGACATTGGGTCGCCATCGCAGCGCATTTACAACCCGAATTGTCACTTGTGGTGAAATGATTGGAAATAATCGATACTTGGGTTTTTGGTACAGTTGCCAGATTTGGAATAGCAGTGGTTGATGTCGAAGTTTATGGAATTAGTTTGGTTCGTCGAATCCCTATTAAAGTAATACAGGGTTCATACCGTCAGGGAAGTCAAAGTAACCTTGACATTTTGACCATTAAATCAAGGAAATTAAGGTGTAAGTCAGTGAAATTCATAATGTCTGGAAATTTGTTGTGGCGCAACTATTTTGATTGGTATCTCATGCAAAATGCAAATCGTTAGAAAAGCTGTATCTGTGCTCTACTTTTTCTAAAAATTTCGCCCACAGCGTTTTCATTATTATTAATTTTCCTTATGAAAGATTCACTTAACATGCATTATTTTTGTTAAAAAAAATTCTCCTATGGCGTTTCCGTCATTATGAAGAATTTTTTAATATTTCAAAGAAGTCATCAAAAATGCAGTGTTTGAGATCTAGTGGCTTCAACCACTAGTGTTCGCGTCATTATTAATGATAATACACTAAAAATCCAATATTTCTTGTAATTTTTGAAAAATTTCCACCATTTGGCGTATTTGCTTGGATCAAATCTGTAAAAATTGTTCCTTGAAATTGTCTGGAAATTTTCCAAGAAATATCAAAAAAACCTGGAAAATTCAACTGAAGATTTGACTAGTCTTCCTGACAAAAAAATATAGTCAATTTGAATAGTCAGGGAAAGTAATCAGATTTGGTCAGGGAAAGTAGGAGTTGCAAATTTTGGTATGCACCATGCATGTAATATATCAGTCCGTTTTGGATGACTTAATTAGTTGTAACTTCATTTGTTTTCCCAGGGATTTTCCATCATCGTTTAATGGGGAGCTTCGGCTGTGCTGTTTCGCTTCTATTGTTACTCCAGAAAATCGATGAAATTATTTTCGATTGCTAATAAGTGTGTGTAAACTGCGTGTGATTCAGTGGGTTTGGAACGTAGCATGTAGGGGCGTGGCAGCGCTCACCATCAGGATGATTGCTGGGGGGTTTGGTGCTAGCTGCTCGAGCTTATTGTCTCCTCCCCTCCCTATATTTTGGCTTTATCATGATGACGTTCCTGCCTTATGTTCCTGAAGTTATCATGGTCACCATAGTTACTCAGAGAATTGCGGAGCAAGCTGAAGTTGACAATTCCAATTTTCACCATGGAAGAAGTGTTCTACGACTTCTGTTTGCAAGTTAATACCAATGGATATTAGTATTTTCCTGTCAAAATTCTCATGACTCAACAACATGATTCTACAACATTTAGGTATAATATGCCCATATTTATTAAATGTTTCAACATGTTGTAGAGGATGCATTCAGGTTTTCCCCGACCTACTAAACCAGGAATTTATAATGAAATTACCAATTTCACAAAAAGATCTATTTAAATTTGCAGTTGCCGTATGAAAATGTGTTCTATTTGCTATTTACTTTATAACCAGCAATAATTACTATTGGCATTTATTTTCAAACACTTAATCGAATTTTATCGACTGTGCACTATACATTTATCGTAAGAAAACAGATCTTATAAGATTTTTTCTTTCTTGATATATCGATAACCAGATACATAGCACACAAAAAACTTGAACGTGTTCAATTGTTTTAATAATATTATTAAACTCACAATTTCTCTAACTTTTCGCAAAGTGGGAACCCTGGAATAGGCATTTCCCAAGTTCTATTAATTTCCTACAACACTCGGAATATCTGTGTAATTTTCTCGAATATCAGGAAAATCCGTCCACAAGTGACAAATTCTCAGTAATCGAATGTTTTACTTCAAAGGAATTATGAATTTCCCCAAATTTCTAAATATTTGCAACGTATCCGAAATTTTGGAGAACGAGGAAAACAACACTGGTTTGGACGTCACTTTGCTTTCCTAATTCCAATTAGTAAGCCCCTCTTGCTTTCAGACTTCTCTGAATAGGAAACAGTATGTGCTGCATCCTAAAACTGCCATAATTAAAGCCAAAATGAGTTTTTTCTTCCTTGGGATCGATCCAAAATCTCCAATTTCCCCTCGTCCTGCTTTCGTTGTTGCGTAATGGACTAATGGTCGCCATGCTAAAATGTTAATGGCATATCACGGGCGATTAGCTTTCTGGCACCCAATCGTTGGCTCAATTCACCCAAGGCCCTTGAATCGGATTTTGCAGCTGACACCAGCGACTCCACCCACTGCCTTGACCCCCCAGATTCATTTCGCAGATTGCAAATGCAAACGTTGGCAGCCATTGAACGGAACACGTGTTCGAGTCCTCCTGGCCAATTTCCAGATTGGGGGCGATTTTTCAAATGGTTTTGCCTTTGGGGGAGTAAGGAGAAAAATTGGAGATTCCTAATTGCGAAGCTGGGTGTCGCCTCCCCCTCCTATCAAACCATGTTCAACGCTGAAAACATTCGCTGGGAAGTGGCGAGTGAAATTAGGATGAAATTTCATGTTTTATCATGCCCTCCCTTAAAATTTTGGCTTTTTTTGTTTGCATCCATCGTTGGTGGACAGTGGTCAGGAACCCAGATAGTCGGTGCATATGATGAAAGTAAATGAAGTACATGAATATGATGAAAGTAAAACGTTATCCTAGGCCCACCATGCAAAAGAACTTCGGAGCATATTATTTTCACTAATAGGTTATTAAAACTGCTCAATTGGTTAAACACAAGACGTTCACATGTGAATAGCTTTATTTTTACCTTTATGTTAACTTGAAGTGTTTCATACCCCCTTCCGTGGTTCCCACAGTGGATTTTCTAACATTTAATTATAATTCCAATCCACGAAGTATTTCGTATATTGATTATGGCGTGTAATGGGCCTTGCTTTTTGGGTTGAGTTGCCCTTTGCACAATGAAAGAAAGCTTCAATATGGCAGATTTCCTTTTTATTTGGCTTCATTATGACAATATCTAAATTTGTCTAATTAAAATAAATTCCGATCATCTGAGAACTCCTAAATAAAAATCCAAATTAAAAAAAGTGCATACTTGAATTCTTATATACATATACATCACATAGTTAAAATTTGCAAACCCATTGAAGCTAAGAAAAATTACTTACAGTACATGTAAATTGTTTTGCTTGCAATTTTTCTGTATAAGTTCGTTAATGAAATTCCCAGATTCAAACATGTATATTGTGTTTGAAAATCAACTGATTTATGCTGCACAATTAGTCAAACTTATTAGTGATTAAGTCTGTTAACGTAGCACTTTTTTGGTAGTTTCTCAACTAAGATGCACGTTTCATATTCGTCAACATCAAAATCATTTTCATCAGTCAGCTTTGACTCACAGACAGCATCGCAAGTGTCAGATGTAGTCATTGGGACTACTATTGGGATATTTTTATCAATGAATAGCGAACATTTTGGAAAAATATTCCTCGAAATTTTCGCTACTCATAGCAGATGGGTCGTCATTTTAGACATTTTCTTCCAAAACTTCTCATTCCTCGTGTTTTACGAATCCTCCATGAGGGAAAATGATATCAATAAGCGAATTGTTGATTACAATTAGTGATGATTTTACTGTGTATTTGTATACGAGCGTTCGGGACATCGCGATTTCGATAACAATAAACGAAAGATAACATTATCCGCGATCATATTAAGCGGAGTCCACTGTATTTTGGAAAACTACTTGAGTCAGTTGACCGGTGGTGGGCTGGGTCGCTGATACTGAGTGAAAGTTACTTAGCAGCCTCACGCCTGTTCGTTTTAAATGGATTATCCAAAATGGCTTTTTCCTCGTCTCCAGGTGATGGAGGATAAGGCCGGTGCTGTCCATGGTGTTGTTGTTAATAGTTAATTGTTGAAGGTGGTTCACTCGAAGATCTATCTGCTTATCTTGGCTTTTTCTCCCCTCCGCCTTCGATGATTTTGCACTAGATCCACCTGTTTATCTGGCCATCTTGTTATTTTTGAGGCCCCCCTCAATACCCCCGTGTCCAAGTGGGTGACACGTGACAAGATGTGCCTCGTCATGCCTTTGAGCTGAGGGGGGCTGTTGTTCCTATCACTTTGAACACGATACCCCCACCCCCACGCCGCTAACTCCACCAACTGTTGTTTTTCTTCGTTTTCGTCATGATTTCGCCCCCCGCCTCCCCCACTTTTTTTGCCTCTAATAAATGATTGGCAGCTGCAAAACATGATTTTTACACGCGCCACGCCCCCTCCCCTCGGCCTACCCTAAATATGCCCATCACTGACCCAGCCCCGAGCCAGGGTCTCGCACCTTGGAGTTGGGCAAAATTATGGACGTCCCTTCACTTTGTTCAACGGTCAACGTGAGGGCCCCCAATGACCCATGAAGCCGGAAGTGACCAATGGGGGAGGATGCGTGCAACCCGAGGAATGCACAAAATGCAGGGGTGTGGATGGTTTGAAAAATGTGCGAAAAATTGGGGAAAAATAACTTGTGTAAAAATTTCACACGTAGAACTGAGAAATTTACCTAATTTCATAAAAAAACATGCTCAAATTCGATTATTTTATCATTTTTTAAAGCAAATTGCCTGTACTAATATACTAGTATTTCTAAGAATGCATTAAAAATGCACTGTATCTAAAAATCATTCCATGAAAATATACTTAAAATCCATTCTTCACGTGGTGTTCTCTTATATTGCGGGGACATACCAAAGAAAGACGCGATAATTAAAAAACGCGGTTACTTAACGCGTTGGTAATTAATTAGGTGAACAGACTTCTTTGACGGTTGCTGCAATAGATTGTGAGAACACGTACTGGCAACACTGTAGAAAACGTAACAATGTACCTGGAACACAGTAAATACTACCAAGTATTAATCTGTGTCCAGTATCGAGTGGAAAACGCAGCAACACGTAATCACGGTTTTCGCCATTATCTAGTTAGTAAAACTAGATTTTAGTTTGTTATGTCGCGTCAGCAGTTTGAGAACTGCCATTATAGCTCTTGAAAATGCTAAATTGTCAGAGAAATATTGAATGAGCAATGTGAAAAAAATCAGATATTTGCATGTAAAAAAAATGTAAAAATTGTATACAAACTGGCCACATGCATGAAAATTGGGGGGAAAATGCATATCCCCATCTACATGTATTTTCCTGACCACTGTCCAATAGCAGATGGAGACATTTCGGGAAGCCTTAATTTCACTAACCCTCTTGTGCAACTTGTGGATTTGCACGCTGGGTAATCCGATTCCGCCATTGTTGGCTGGGGCACAAGGGCCTCCTGCGTTCCTCTTCACGGACCGCCGACTCCTCTTCTTTTTCAATGCTTTTTGCGAAAATATTTGGCTCGGGTTAAATAAAAAATGGCGGGATCCAGCTGGGGTCGACTTTCATCACTCTCAGCGTAAAAGTCAAGCGCACTCGCACCCCCCGTCACCCTTTGTGTTCCCCCAAAGGACCTCATGTCCACGAGATAGGATTACTACCACGTTGACTACCAGGTCCACTTAAAAGCCTGGCATTTTTTGTTCGTGCATGGGGCACAACCATAAAATAAAATACCGTGCCTGAGTGTGAAATGCATGGTATCTTAGAGTAAACTTGGTGGTCATACCAAATAGTAAACGTTGATACGTTCATATCAATATATAAAATAGTCGTGGTTGCATCTTTTTCAGATTTTTTTGGAGTTTGAATTTGCCGCTCTAATATACGAGCGTTGATTCGTTGAATAGAATCACGTGCCGATGCGCGAGGAGGCGGCGCTCGTGGCAACCATGGCAACCGTGGAACTTGAGATTCCAAAATCCAAATCAAGATGTCTTAAAAGGCTATCCACTGGTCAACTTTATGGTTGTATCGTAAGTAAGCGAGTATTAGCACGTAATTATTATATTGACAGTACGAAAAACGAATTCGAATTGTATTTTTGACGTTATGCAAATACAATTTAATGATGGGTTCGAGAGCTAGTAAGTTTCAGTAAAAATCCATTTTCTACACAGAATTCTTAGAATACGGCTTTGCTTTCTTCACTTTCCATATTCTTCATTGTCGCTGAGGTCACTGCTTACTTATTAGACCTTGCGCATTTTCCGTGAAAATTCAAGGTGGGTCGTAACTTTAAAAATGATTTCTTTGAATTGCTACTCATTCCGAGCGCTATGTTTAATAACCGAATTTCGGGTTCGAAATTTACGAGCAGGCTGTTTATGGGACACGTTGCTGGCCTAATGGTGACACTCCCTTTATGGTCGATAAATCTTGTGATTTTTCCAATCTTTCTCGACGCTTGTGTATTTTAGCCACGTTCGTTATTGTGGAACTTCTTGTCCAATCCGACAGTAGTGCAATGTTTGTCATTGCCAAATAGCATCACAAACTTCAGTAGCAATTTACTCGTATAATATTAGTGATTTCTGGCGTATTCCTCCATGGACATAAGAAACCATTGACATATCATATAGTGTCTTTGCTTTAGGAATTTCGCTGTTTTGGAGCAGTAACCTTTCTTAACTGTGACTATAATAGTTATAATATAATTCAATAATATCGTAATAATTTCAATTCAAAAAATACCGTTGAGGATATATATCCATGGGGGTACTGTACATGTATAAGCCTGAAATCGACAATGTCATATGGCTCAATTGCTACTGACATTTATTTTTCGTGAAAAATGCTGTTCAAGTGAAATTTCAGTATCTTGGACTTTACTTCGTCTTTATAGACGCAGAAAGACTGACGTCACGGCTATGCGTGAGAAACTGATTTTTTTCAAATAACAAAAACTGCAAAATACAGATTTTCTTCAAAGATGCAACAGATTCTCATGTGGATACAGTACAAGAATGAGATGGGTGCATCGTATACATATACGTACGATATGCTTTACTGTCCCATTTGTGGAAGGAAGCCCCCTTAATCGACTTTCGACCTAATCGCAAAGATAAGCAATTTTTTTGTGCCGCATTAATCGCTCTTTATAGACTTCGATGAGGTCTGTCCCCTCGGATGGCGCCCCGAGCCCACGAATTGATCAATGAAACGTATGAAAGGCCCTTGATTGAAAGTTACGAGGGGGAAATGGCGTCGATCGTTCGGGGATTTTCGCCGAATCGTGCGGTTTTTGGCAACGTCCCCTTGGAATGAATGCAAATCAAAAGCATCTGTCTTTTGAACGATTTCTACGCCAAACCATGAATGGAGAAAGTGAATGGCCATTGATGAGCATAATGGGCCGAGTTTGCTCTTCGGTGAATAGATACTCTCGGGGCACGTGGGGCCAGCGCCATCTTTGTTGTTTTTACGAAGCGGGGAGAGGAGAATATTGTCTCTGTATCTATTTGAGCGAAAGCAGCGTTATTATTACGCCACGGCAGACTGTATTATGAAACAGCCATGCAGGAGTCGCCATCAATTTTGACTTCCCATTTGATTAACACGGGGATTAGGCGCGCTTAGAACGGCTCTTTAGCATCGTCCCCCACCCTTCCTCCTGACCGATTACGAAACATCATCTAGGACTGGCTATATTGCCAAATAATATATCATTTACGGGGTGGATTTTACGGAATGGCCACTCATCCCCCTCCATTATCAGGGGGTGACGTCACTGGGAGAAAACACATGAATTTGTTTAGCATGCAGCCATGCTGTATGGACTGCTGGTGAGTGGGAAATCTTGAACACCTCAGTCTTGGAAATCTCAGGCAAGTTTATATTAGTCCTGGAAAACTACGAAAAACTGAGGAAATTTGAATCGGAGGAACGTTTTGTCTTTTTAAGTTCAATTTTGTGTACTTTGTGGATGATGAAGCCCTGCATGCAAGAGTGCAAGAGATCGCGCCTCCATTGACAAAATCTTTGACTGAGACCACTGTTCTTCTTTGTTACACATCATGCATTACATGAAAATGACTAGCTCGCGTGTTATTTAATTTGAATGTGAACCTGGAATTTTTCAATATCAGTTTTATTTTGTGCTTGTTCATTATAATGATAAATCAGCTCAAACATCAATTCCATCATTCCAATACTGTAATTCTCAGTTCAGTTTATTTTCACTGTTTTTTTACTTAAACTAAAACAGGGTTTCCACTTTGTGAAAAGGCAGTGAATGTAAGGGAAATGGAAAAGTGTCAGGGAAATTTAGATAGTTTTGCTTGAGCTTTTATGAAGACTATCAGCTTTCATAAAAGTTTGGGATAAAATCTCTTTTTCTTAATTTTTAAAAAAAAAAATATCTTGAAAATGTCAGGGAAATCGACTTGAGAATTTCAGTTAACCTTAAAAAATGAGAATATGATCCTGAAAAACTCAGGGAATTTATTTTAGACTTCAGAAATTAGTATTCACCACGTTTGAAATTTAAGCACAAATTTAGAGGAATTATTAATTTGACAAAAAAAAATTGGTTATCATCTTAAGTCATTACGACTATTTAAGCAAAACCATTAAAAGACTATGAAAAATGAGATTATGACTTTGGAAAACTCTGGGAATTTAGTCTTAAAAAATTATTTTTGAAAAGCTGGACATGTCGGAGTGGCTTTCATTTTAAAAGTTAAATACAAATTTAAAGGAATTATTAATTTGACAAAAGTTTCAATTATTATACTGGTTAGGAGAAAATTAGTTCACGAATATATTTAGGCACTGTATAACGTCTCACTAGATTCAGGCGCTATTTTTGGTTTAAGATATATTTGCAAGTTTTTAAATTTCTTCTGTACAGCAAAATGCTGTTTCTTCAGGATCATTTTGCGTGGAGGAGAATACGCGTGTAGCGTTATAAAACGACGAGCATCGACGTATAGCTGGAGGAAGCGAGTATCTATTGACATTTTTCTAATATCATTCAGCGAATAAACTTATGGTTAGTTTTCTCCGCATGTTCTCCATAGGCGTTCGCTGGGGATGCTCGTAAAGGGAAGGGGTTTGCTCGATGGGAAGCCAACATGTGATCGCTGAAATGGGATCTGGGACTCCCACAGTTCGGCAATACCATGTATCGATTCCCAGATCGCATCTTTTTGTTGTTCAGCAGCTCCTTTTTCGCAGTTTGGCGAAAAAGCGTAGTTTTCTGGACGCTTTTCTGAAGGAAACTTGAGTTTCGCCCCACGGTGGGATGGCCTCACACTGGGTTTTCACTCTACGAAACATATTAGCCAGGGCCTATTTTTTTCTTTCTCGTAATATCTACCGTTGTTGGTAAAACGATTGTTGGTCGTTGATGGATTACTCTTGCATCAGGTTCTTTTTTTGCCCCTTTCGTGTGTGTGCCTTATGAGACTTTTTGTTGCTTTCGGGTAGCGTTTTGGGGTATCGCATGTCCACGCTGCCGATTATTATTAATGACTGACATTAATGCTGGGAATAAATTCCACAGGTGTTCCGTTTCCTATCATCATCATCATAACCGTCATCAGCGCAACTTTTCACGGTATCGGTACCCGAGTATTCGAATTTTTTTCTGCCTAGGCCTAAGTGCATTTCCAGCAATGAGTTAATGGCTGTTGTCAGTAAATTTCGCTTTTTTCTGTGCTTTTTTGCATACGTATTCCGGGGTTTTGTTTCACAGCTTGAAGCTGATATTATGTGTACACCCTGTCAGCCACACTTTCATCTCGCTCGTTTTTTTTGCAATCTCTACGTAAATGCGCCAGCTAACTCTTTTTTTTTGGTGCTTTTTTTCTCCTGGTTTGCCGTTGATTGAACATTCAGTTATTAACACCCTGCGTGACACGCGAGTGCTGAATGTATTAATAAATAAAAAACCCGAGCAACGGCTCACACAACACTCCTGACAGATGCGTCGCACCCGAGCGTGGAAGGGTGGCCATTTTTTATTCACCAAAAGTTTTTCAATTGGAATTAATTTCCGTTGAATGGAATTCGTTCAAATCGGCAAGATCCGTGCTTTGCAAGTTTGCAAACATCAGAATACGAGCGCATAACTTTGAAATGTAGTATGGATTCACGTGAGTTAAGTATAGGATTAGTACCCATCTACTAGTAGCTGAGTATCGCTAAATTGTATTTAAGAAACGTCAAAAATACAGATACATGTATCTGCGAAAATGCAATTTGAACTCTTCCGTTTTTGAACTGACTACTGTAATTATAGTTCTTGGTAACACAAAAATCAAGTGATCTGATGATGAGCAATTCTGTACAAGAAATCAATAACGAAATTGTCAGTTAAAAAAAACTAATCTTAATACTTGCTGTTTCCTGTATTGAAAATGTGTTCTGTCTCCTGTTCATGCATGTACATGTATATGATAACAGGATGTTTACCACTCATAGAAGTCATGGAAAAGTTATGAAATTTGCATCAGGGTCATGACAATTTTTCCTGTGATTGGTTCATAAAATAAAAATTTGGGTTAAAATTTACCCAATTTACCCATTTTTTGCCCAATAATCATGTCATCACTGTGGTAGAGAATGTTTCTGAAAATCGTTTTTGATGCCATGAAAAAGTCATGGAAAGTCATGGAATTTGCAATACCAATCCCAGTAGACACCCTAAATAAGCAATAAATATAGCATTCCTTACATTGGCATATGCCATCTGCCATATTTTTGCATTTCGCTGGTCAGGGTGGCTAGTGAAGTTTTGTTTTAAAACCTGGAATAGTCAGAGAAAAGTTAGGAAAGTTTAAAATTTCATCTCTGGGTGAACCTTGTACAACAATTACCTGCTAATGATAGTCCACCTTAAAATACAACTGTAAAGTTGTAAAATAATGTGCATTTTACGCCATCTTGAAAAACGCAATTTAGTTTTCGTAGAATTTGAGTGACAAATTCAAACTCAATAAAGTCAGAACCAAATTTCGCGTTGTTTTTCGTAAATTCTTTCGAAGTTCTTATGGAAGGGGCTTGCTTACGTCTTGAAAACACGTTGGAGCGTTTGTTTTCTCAATAGACCAAGTGTTTCTGACGGAGGTAAACGAATACTTAGTTTTTATTTAGCCCATCGCAATTCCTTATCTAACTTGTTTGTTCAGATGGCTTGTGGAAATATTGATGAAATAAGAGGGTCTGGTGATTGTCAGAGGCTGGCGCACCATCGTCAGGGAATGGTTTTGACAGACAGATCGCGTGGGGCCTCGATGATCTCCTAAGGCTGCTGGGCCCCTGACTTGACTCCTTTGGTCAGCTTATTTTCAAGCTGTGAAGTTAGCATTACATCGGGATTTGGGACCAAGGGCATGGAGTACTTGCAGTGTGTGCTCATGGCGTCACCTATAGGCTATACCCATTTTTCGAAACCTGCCATTAACTGAGCTAGCAAATGGTCAGTGGGCCAATTAGGCCGAATTAAGAAAAAGGGGAGATTTGCAAGATAAGCAGAATGGCCGCGCTAATGTGGTCAGCACGTGCCGGAAGTGGATCAAGTTGGCACGCACTTCCTGGCAGCCATTTTCCCCTGCCTGTTGTCTGTGGCTCACCATGGTCTCAGAATGGTCTCTGGTAGGGATCAAAATGATATCATCATTAAAATGGCGATAATCAGCGCGTAAAAGCGTTGTTTCGGCGTTTGTGATTTATGGCGGTTTCAGCGTGGGGCTAATTTTCAACTCTTTCGGGTATTTTAAGCCGTGAGGAAGTCGTAATTTTTGCCTAAAATAAGAGCCTCGCGTGTCAAGGGCCACTAACTTCGTCCCTGCCGCAAATCCCATAAAGCCCATTAAGAGCAACATTCGCCTTTTAATTCCTCTGACGTCATCGCTTTCACCTTTGACCACTGAGGAGTGCAGAATGTTTGGTCTCTATGGTGGACGAGGCTTTAAAAATTGATTTTTGTTACATTTGTAAGCTGCTGAATGCTGATGCTGGATTTCAACAAGACTAACGAATGGAAAGGTCGTTTTGTGCTGCTACCTGAGTTGGGATGTTAATAGTGACAACACATCTGCAAAATCATTGTGCGAAGCAATATATACTCTGATGCAACTTATGCCAAATGTTAAGTTGACTATCCACCAGAAGTCATGGTGAAAAGACCTGCTCTCACCGCTAATGCGCTTGCGCAGTAACGAATAGTAGTTGCGCTACCAACTGGTCTATTCACGATATTTTTGAAATTGGGTAAAAATTGAGAGTGCCAGAGGTCGCACTGCTGCACGACAGTGTCATCAAGGACTTGTAGATGCTTGTGGTGAATTGAGAAAACAATAACTAGATGAGTAAGGACCTTTAATGAGGGGCACCAAAGTGCACAAGATGAGCATCGACCATCTCGCTCCAGTTGACTGGGCTAATCTCAGTGCAAAGTTGCAGTGGGACACATTGAACATTTGCTTTTGGATTAGACTGGTGGGTAGCAACTACCTTGTACATGGTGGGCACAGGAAAGAAGCTTTTTAAAATTGCTCGTACTCCTGTTCGCTGTACTAGCCAAATTTGTTGAATAATTATCCATTCTCGTGCACGAGTCGTTTTCCTCTGTCCTATTTTTACTCCAACTCCCCGGTGCAATTACGATGTTATCACCCATCGGTCGCTCGGATTAATGTTTAAGGCACGGTGAAATTCGGTGTGGTGCGAAGGTGACATTTCCTATATCGATTCGGCTTTTGCCTAAAATAATGTATGCCCATGGAGGCGTCAGCGGATTGGCAACTGAGCAAGTTTCCCACTAAAAAAAACTGGAGTGTTTTGTTTAGTCGAGTTTGAGTCAATCCTGGTTTATCATTTCCGTTGATCGGAGATTGACTGCTGATCTGCTCAACTGCCAGTTTGAGCAGTGGGGGCGAAATACTGTCCAGGCCACTGCGAAGGTGCGAACTCGTCGAGATTTGATGGTTTGAGAATCTTGGCGACAGTGAAATGTCATGTGTCCAACATATGTTTCCCGGAGACTGTCATGGACTTTTTGCCAGTCTCGATCGCTCCTATCTCAGCAGGATCGGTTGCTGTATTCTGGAAGAGTTGACGGCTAAGGCAAACACAAATGGAAACATGGGGGCTTTTCATGGTAGGTTTTGGAATTTGGAGGAACGTATAGGGTTAGGTGCCCTTGAAAGAAGGTCGACACCATCTTGGAAACGTTTCCTATAGAAACATGCATGGTTTCTGGAAACAATTTCCTCAAAATGTTTCCACATTTTTAGCAGGGAAACATGTTTCAGGAAACATTGGAGGAAAAGGCCTGGAATGTTGCCTCAATCATGTTTCCATGCTAGAAATGTGGCAACATTTTTGATGAAACATGTTTCAGGAAAGATATTGGAGGAAATGGCTTGTAATGTTTCCTCAATCATGCTAGAAATGTGGAAACATTTTGATGAAACAAGCTCCAGGAAACATAGTGGAGGTAATAGGCTTGGTACGTTTCCTCAATCAGGTTTCCATGCTAGAAATATGGAAATATTTGGAGGAAATTTGTTTCCAGAAACTGCTTCTAGGAGACGTTTCATATGTGTGAACAAGGCTCTAGTCTGAGTTTGTCAGATATCAAATCGTCTAAAGCAATGGAAGAAAAGTTGTTGATTAGCCATGATTAGCAGGTAATTATTATAATAGCAGTTCAAAATACGAGGAGTTTAAATTATATTTTCGCAAAAATCTGTATTTTTGACGTTTTTCAAGTACGATTTAGCGATGCCCAGTTACTGCAGATTGCTTTGAAAAAAAGGTTGAAATGACAACATCTAGGGAAGCTACCGGGAAGCTAATCGGATTATAATGCTATGTTAAGTTTATATTTTCACTTATACGTGTCCAAGTGCATAAGGAAAAGTTTCAGAAATACCCTTGGGTTAGTTTTCTGTTGCTTTCATTATTTTAGGGGTTTTAAAAAGTACATGTACATGGAATTTTGATTAGGTGCTTTTCCTCTGTTCCTCCACATGGGCTACCTTGGTTTTCTGTCCCCTAAGAGTTTTTGCACTTTGAACCCAATTCCCTCTAACCAGGATGCTATTGGGCAGTTATTTTTTAACACCTGCACTGGCAATGAGTGTTGGGGGCGAAAGGGTGTGGTGTACACTTCGTACCCTTTGACACCCTGCTGTATATTTATTAGACTATGCACCTATTCCAGACTTTATGCACCCCAATGGAAAATGAAAAAGAAATGTATTTGCAATAGTGTTAGTAAAGCGAAGAAAATTCAATCTGATTATGCTTTAAACCACCAGAAATTATGACTTTGCGCCCTTTCTCGGAATGGCCAATCAAGATTTTGGATCTTGAGATCGAGATTTTGAGAATATAGTGAACGAACAAAGACTAAATTCATAGCGATGAATTAATTTTTATGGTTTGAATCGGTAATAGGTTATGGAATCTCGATTAAACTGACTGAACTAACCAACCCAGAAACGTTGCCTGGATAGGGACATCAGTCGTTGTGATTCATTTAAAATGGGATACACAAAAAATGGGAATAATCTAAATTACAAATTGGTCCGGTTTTGAATATCTCGTCGCAATTGCATCTCGCTGTCAAATGCACGCCAACTGCGATTGGATTTGGAAAAAAATGGGCGAGTTTTAATGAAAATGGAGGCGAAGGGGGCTGTCGAAATATTTCGCTCGATATATCGCCTTACCAGTTAATCATTGAAACGTAAACGAAATTGCGACGAAACCGGTCCTTTTGCTGAAATCGGATAGCGTTGAATTCAGTCTTTTCTTTGGTGTATATCACTCGATTATTTGCTTTGAAATTCCCTGCCAGTGGGCTCATGTTTGGGGACTATTTCAATTCAATCGAATTGAGTGACGGATTTGAAAAGTTCAAAAGAAAGCGTGCTTATGTGCGCCATATCCACTTATTTATTTTCTTTCTGCCCACCCCTAGCTCGGACATTCATTCGCGATCCATGGAAATGAGAAAAAAATACGACAATAAATCGTGAAAACCGATCTTGATTTGTCGTAATTTAGATCCAGGCTTCGCTTTCTGTTATTAGCCGGAAAAGGCCATCCAACGGACGACCAAGAGGTCCAAGGAGGGTTCTTGGAGAGACAGTAGGGCGAAGACAACGTGCTGACAACTTGACACTCACTGTCTTCCAGAAAAGCCTTAGAGAAACGTGCATTACATTTCAGGAAAATGTAACTTCATCGTTACATTTGTGTTCGCATAGTTAGTTAGCCATGGTCATGCAGCCATGGATTTATACAAATGGGGACCACCGAAAATGAAAAACTATGGCTGTTGCCAATGTCAAGTCAGCTACACATCCTTATGTTTCTTTATGAAATTTGTTGTTCTGTCTCCTACATGTATTTACGCTCGTATATGTATAATTGCAGGGTGTCAGGTCACCTCGAAAGGTCAGGGAAACTAAAATAACCTGGAATATTCAGAGAAATCGTATAATGTTTGGAAGTTGTTTGAAACGCAACAATTTTGATTTCTCGCTTTGAATTTAATGCTGGCAATTTTTTTCTTTTGATATACTGTATGTAAACCTTGTAAAGAATATTAATACAGCATGCAAATGGATTGATGACGCCATTGATTTAATTGTTAAGCTATTAAAACCACTTGACTTGCCCTTTCTGAGGTAAAATGTGTGAGATTTGGATAAAAAGTTTAAATTGTATGAAAATTGCCATTAAGCAATAAATGTAGCTTTAATGCATGTATACTTGCCATTGGCATGTGTCAAATTTTTTATTTTTCGGTGTATGGTCAGGGGGAGATTTTTTAAAACCAGAAAGGTCAGGGAAGTTGAAAATTTTGTTTCTGGGGGAATTGGGGGCAGAATATTTTGAACGAAGTGGAATGTCGCTTCAAGCCATGGCAATGCGACACTATTCGCTAAGTTAGAAATTTAAGATGTGTTGTACTTGAGAAAAAAATCAGTTTGCGTTGCTGATTACTGCAGTGACGGCAACCACGCCTACCGCCAGGTGGCGTTTTGCAGTAGCCAGCCTGCATTATTTGGATGTTGAAAATTGGATTTGTTGGCGTAATCCATTGACGAGGCCAGGCAGCTATAGGCTGAGCTAGCTAGACTGGAATTGGATGACGATGAGTGTGCAACATTTTCAGCTTCTTCCCAGTCATCTTCGTCCCTACCTTATTTTTGAGCTGAAAAAAGGTTCATTGTGTTCGTTATGGCGCTTATTGTCCATCTTTTCAATTTGGCGTACGCGTTTTAGTTGGCCCACTCTTCGATTGATCGGGTCATCCATCTTTGCTGAAGACGATGGCGTGTCATTTCTTCAATCGCGCATTGACTCGATGATCTCTTCCCCAACAGAATGTTGACTTCCCGATCACTTTGCCTTTATACTGCCTTCAAGTGCAATTCTTTAACCAAATTAGCAGCCATTCAGCCGATGAATCCGAAAACTGATTGAGGATCCAAGCCCGTGCGGGGCTAAATACTATTTCTGGTTACGCCTTGATGGCCTTCTTCTCCAACATACGCTTGGTTTTCAACACTTTACACCTGCAGGTTACTCTGGCCTCTGATAGTGGTTTTCCATTGAGAACTACTGTTAATTCTGTTTATAAGCACAGGTGGTGACCAACTTGAATTTTCATAGTGTCGTCATTAGTGGACACTTTGAACCGCACCCCCTCCAATCTATTTTATTCCGAATTGGAAATATCTCCCTCGATCCCCATCTTGGACGTCCTATTCCAGTATACACTGCATGTACAGGAGTTGACCAACATGATAAAAACACTTTATTAATTTGTTGTTTTCAGCCAGCCTCAATACTGCACTCGTTGCAAGTTTTGAATATTCTCTAAGAAAATTTTATACCATCTTTGAGTAAATGTACGTGTTGCCACAAAAACTGAGATATACCGTTAAATTCAATTCAACTCAGTGCCCTACTGACAGTAATTTAAAACCATGCGGTAGGGTCTAGTTACTAGTATACAAGAATGATACCAAACCTGCATGGTTGTCACAATTTATCCTTTTTTTAAAGTTTTTATCTGTGTTTTTGCTACCTAACCTAAATGCCCTAACCTCAGGCAATCACTGCCAACCTACGAACCGTTAGGAGAAGCCCACTTTCTCATAGTTCTTATAGCAGAAATCTCAATGCATTACTAAACCTAAATGCAATGCTGGAAAGTGTTCAGATTTGGATCAAATTCTATTGCCCAGTCTGTTTGGTTCCCATATTTGCTGCTGAAACTTTGCAATGTGGGATTCAAACTGTTCATATTTGGAGATTTTTCTAACCATGCAGGGAAGACGTTGAAGTTGCCCTTCCAGCTATTTTGCCCAGTCTGATAATATGGTTTCAATGTTATCTACACACTTCTATTATTCCGCTGAAATTTTGCAATGTGTGAATAAAAATGTACTCGGGAACTTAAACTACATTAGTGCTATACAAAAATCTGTCTGACCCCACCCTCCCTCCAACCTTGGACGTCGTTTCTGCACGACCCCATGCAACCAAATCTGCCATTGTTATTTAGCACTTTTGGACATTGAGCAAGTTGCTCGTTGTTCTGGAGGGTAATTTATTGGCCAGAACGCTCGCCATTCCATCTACCGTTCCTGTCACCCACGACTAATTGGTCATCCGGGTGGTTCGACACCAAAACAAAAGTTCCAGAAAGCGAGCAATTCCGATCAAATCTGGTCGTAAATCTTCGTTCAGAGTTGTCTAACAAGCGTGTTTCATCATCATTAAGTGACCCAAGCAAGCCTAAATAAGGTCGGGAGGCATCACCCCCTCCCCTGGTCCCAACCTGGCCGAATTCCACCCGATTTCCCTCCTCGCTATCGTCCCATTAAATCAAAATCTCAATTGACTTTTCGTTCAATCATAAATATATATTGAGTAGTTTGGCCGCAATGGCATTGACTGAGCTATAAAGCCGGAGAGGAGGAGGTAAATCATTAAAAGAAATTAGAGGGTGGACCGAAAGGCGAGAGGGGGCGGAATGGCCGCGGGGGTCAAAGGTTGCGCCGTAAATCCAACGTCTCGTGTCCGTACGAGAGTCGGGCCTAATGGACGCCTTAAAAAACCCAGAAAAAAAACTCGTTGGCTTTATTTATGACCCCTGGCGGCGCTAAAGGATTCAGCAGCACGTGGCACCTAAATGTAAAATTACTTAAAAGCTAATTGGGATTGGAAGGCTCGCAGCAACGCGGCTAAATGCGCGTCGGGTGGTCAAGGGGGTGGGGGCGCGCCCACTGGTCAGTCCAGTCCAACGAGAACGGTTAAAACACAGTGGATGAGCCAATTGCGCAGGGTGGTTCTTTGGTGTAGCTTGGACGGACATCATGGCCATGATTTTTGAATAATACTGACAGAATTCATCAATATTTTATGTCCGTGTTGGTCATCCAGGGTGTCTACCAGTCATGGATGTCATGAAATTTACATCTTTGCCTTTTACATTTCCTTTGATTAGTTTTGCCAAAGAAAATTCACCTGAAGTGTTTTTTTTTTGGTCAACGATATGTCATCACTGTTAGAGAATGTTTCTAAAAATCACTATTTAGCAATGACGTAAAATTTGAATGGCCCCGTATTCTAACATGCATTGAAAATTTTTAGAGCCATGAAAACGTCAATGAAAAGTCACGAAATTTGAAATGTCAAATCCAGTAGACACCCTGATGTTGTCAATACATGTCACTGATTTGACCTCAGCATCAATGTGGATGGTGGACCACTTTGTGTGAAGCGCAAACGTAATATGGATCATAATAAATAAAGCTGGATATTTACTACAGATTAGACCCTGCTCCAAATATGCACAAACTATTTCATTTCAACTCAATTTGCCTAGTATAAAGCATGACACCTGTCCTAACTCTAGCAATTTTTTTGTGTGTATAACCTCAGTCACCTAAACGAAACTAGCCTAATAATGTAATTTGGTTTTTTAGCTGCCCATCCGCCAAGCAATCACTGCCAGCCTACGAGCCTTTAGGAGAAGCCACTTTCTCATCGTGTTTATGGCGGAGCAGGGTCTAATCTACAATGCAGCCAAAAGGTTTGTTTAGCTACATGTATATTAGCATAATCACTCTGCCAAACATTAATTTCGCACTTAATATCGCGATATAATAATTAACGATTATCAAACTTTTCTGACATATCTGACTCCACGTGGGGGAGGGGCAATCACTTCCATGACTGTTGGGGAAATACTGACGCCATCCACGATCAGTAGTACTTCCCATATCGATATACTGACGCCCTCCCACGATCAGTATTACTATAAATATATCGCTATACTGACACCCAATGATAAAAAATCTGGATAATCATCAGTATTCAATGTCTGTTTATCAGTTTTCCAACTATGTTACCTTGGCCTTTGGTATAAGCTCTACCAGCACATCCCTCATCATTTCTGGGCTTGGTTCGTTAAGGATTAAGGATCGTAACAGGTGTGAAATCGATGTTGCCAAGCAATACCTCGCCTAATGAAAGCGATTTTCCCCAGCAGTGGAAGTGACGGGACGTTATTAAGGTTTTTTACGAGTCCGAGCTAGCTCTCGTTTTCATTATTTTGATGGCTGTTCGGTGGTTTTTAAAAGGGTAAATGATTTGCACCCAGAGCAAGACTAAAGAATCTGCCCCGGTTACCAGAGGGCGTTCGCAGCTGTCTCATCTTGAGTAGTTTATTGAGCCCAGTCTCCAGCACCACGTGGCCATCTCTGGCGAGAGTTAATGTTTGTCATGAAGGGGCGAGATTAAAACTATTTATTCGGGGGGGCTCTCGGTTATTAGGCTGGGGCTGGGGGTGAGGGTGAGGGGTAGAGGGTGGACCAACGCTTGATTTCATTAAGTCGAAGACAGGTGTAAGCCCCCGAGCCACCCGAAAATACCTTTGGCCACGTGCACCGAGCGATGCTCGGGTAACTCACTCGGGCCCAGGAATTCCCGAAATGCTGATGCCAGGCTCCTCAAACTAACGAGTTTTTTTTTCTGGCCAGTCTGTTTTCTAATTAAGCTAGGCTGACCCAATATCTCGTCAGTCCAATCGGCGATTAAGATAAAGAGAAATTGTGGCCGTTTCTCAATTTGTTTTCGAAAATACGGGTACCAGAAAGAGTTTAGTGCTGCACGAAATCGAGGTTCTGGAGAATCAGTGTGTTAGATTTGTGATTTGTCAAATGGCAGGAATGACAGGGAAATGAAAGTGTCAGAAAATTGAGATAGTTTGGATATGTCAATTGATTAGTCATCATTTTTCATAAAAATTTGGGGTAAAATCCATCATGTTTCATATTTTTTTTTCATTTTCATGTAAAATGTCAAGGAAATGACTTGAGAATTTGTGTGGGAATCCTGAATGGGTGCTCGAATGAAATGGACTTTCTCATATCTGTTTAGCAATGACGATTTTGTTCCCTGCATTCTTGGTTGGTATTATCATGCAGGATTTCCACAGAAATCAAATTTTCAACATTCCTGACTTTTCCGGATTTAAAAACAAATTTCTTTGACTTGCCGGGACGATTTCATCGTCTGGACACTGAAAAGCATAAAAATAAGGCATAATATGACATTGTACTGTAAGTTATATTATAGTGCATGACATTGTATATGACATACATGTAGGTGTGTGCCTGTCTTAAGGCATGTCAATTTATTGCTTATCAATAGGAGATTGAGAGCACATTGTGCTAACTAAATCAACTTGTTTTAACTAGTTATATGTAAAATTAATTATTGACTTGTTGAATTTCCCTGATTTTTTGTAAATTTGCTTTCCTTGCATTTCCAGGCCTTTCCAGTTTCCCTGAATTCTCAGGGAAACACGAGATAGACCAGAACATTTCATCAGTAAACAACAAATTTAAAATCTGTTTTTTTAATTGGCAATTTCATAGTTTACTGTTCAATAATACTGGTTACCATACGATGAATACAATTTCATTATTGATTTCTACCACATGTTTGCTGCAATTGCGAGCTTGATTTTCTTAGCTTCTGTGTCAACTTGTTCTGAGTCTTCTCGGCTTAATTCCCTGACAATTTCAGGTTTTCCAGGTGTCAGGGAACCCTGTTACAGCGCACAGACCAAAATTATTTAGAATGAAGAAAATATTTTTTCGACTTATTTATAGCTATAGGTTTGGTTTTCATTTCTGCTTACTGTGCAAACATCAATGCCCAAGATGCACGGGCGGGATCCTAGCCTCCAAGCAGGCTCTCCATCTCGATGCATCACTTTTTCACCTCGAGAAATCGCAATAGAAAATCAAACTGTCCTGCATGCTTCAAGGCTAGGATTTTCCTTGCTCAAACTTGAGTGAAATCTTGCGGGATAAGTTGAAGCAGGATTTGGGGTGTTGCAGCAAGCAGGTTATTTTCTCCTTGTATGAAGTATGGCGATTGTCCCTGCAAAGGAGTTTTCAATGATGGTGGCCTCTGGTTAAGTTATGGACACTGCAGCGTTTTTATCACCCCCTCCTCCGCCTCATCTTTATTATCCACCCCCTACGTTAGGGGCGCCATTAACCATCTTATTCAAGGCGCACTTGGAGTGGCAAGAGTTAGTAACTCATTGTGAAAAATGGACGATTGAGCTCGGCCATTTTTCTTTTATGCTTCGCTATCTTGCACTTACATCTCATCCTGGTGAATAGTTTCTAATAAACTACGTAGGGTAACGAGAGGTGGACACTTCGAGACCCCTCGGCACGACTCGAAATCAAATAAAACTGGTCTTAAATCCTTTCGTTAGGGTCAATTTGAGCGCAATAGTCTCCTGACTTCATGCCACAAGTTTGAGCAGAATTAATTCGACATTACAGCCTGTAATTCCTGGCTGCCGAAATACGCGACAGGGCCACACAATGACTGTCAAATATGCATTTTTTGAATGGCTAGTTTCCCGTGTTGGTACATAAAGATCAGATTAAAATTAGATTTTTGCTTAATTTGGCGTAATATTAGGATTATAATGTAATGCTAATTATAATGATAAAAAGCTTAGATTGACCTTAAGATGTTTGTATTCTTTTTCGTATCAATGGATTGTTTGATCGCAATAAGTAAATGGTACTTCGAGTGAAATATTAGGAACTCAGTGGAAATGCATGAGCATGTATTTTCCAGTATTGTACATGGTTCGCCCAGAACTGGGTTCAGGAAAACCTGGAACTGTCAGAAAAGCTGGGTGATAAACAGTGTACAAGTACACATGGACTACACTGTAGTCAGGGAATAGTGATTTATTTTTGAAAAATCAGGCGAATTTCAACATTGCATTGCAACATTACAGGGTTACCACCTAACCTAACAGGGTTCCTAACATTCCTTGACACGATTTTATTTCCCTGATATTCCCTTAATTAATTTTCAGTAATTCCCCTGACATTTTATAATGTATTACAGTATAATTAGGTCGAGTAATAGAATACATGTATACAGTATTTCCAAACGTTGGATCGAAGAAGTGTATTGCATTTCAAGTAAAATTGTTTAAAGATAATACACAGTGAAGAAAACTATCTCAATTGTCCTACCATTCCCTAACATTTTCAAGAATTCTCGTGGCATTCCCAGATTTTCCAGAAGGTGAAAGCACATGAATAGTGGGGCTAAGAAAATCAAGCAAGCACTTCTGGGGAAGAAATGAAATTGTCAATTTAAAAAAATTTAAATTTGGTGTTTTATTATGAATGCTTTCTATCACCCGTTCAATTCAATTCAATTTACGTGCAATAAGCAATGAATGCATTATAGCATTCATTACACATGCATCTGTGCTAATTTGCATTATCGTTGGACAGGATGGTCAGGAAATTTGTTTTAACATCTTAAAAAGTCAGGGAAGTTGAAAATTCCATTTCTGTGAGAACACTAAAAGTAAATGGAAATTCAAATGAAATGTTGGGAACTCTTTGCATCATTGTAGCATTTCTCCATTTCTTTAAAACTGATCTGATGCTTTGTAGAAAGTAAAAAATATTAGTTTTAAATTTTGAATCTCACGTTAGTTTCTGCTGAGCTTCTTTCACTGATGCCATACTTGTGAATTAACAGTAGAAACTCGTTTCCTGCAGCGAGACCGCATTCTTCGCATTCGAAAAGGTTCATTAGCACAATGCATTTTCAAATTAGTTTTAAATGTTTGCTGAAAATTATTTTCATCTTGTGTTTTAGCTTTCGGTAATAGCGACGTAACTGGCAGGGCCACGAGGCCCGCTGAAAATCGCCCCCATGAATCTTCGTTCAGAGTAACGTTCTCCCCTCACGTTGACAGAAATGATGGAAATAGAAGTACCAAGTATGAGAGGGGGGTTACGTACGTCATTCTTGAGGGACCCCCCACCTGTTGCCCACTCATAACGACCTTCTTCCTTCCCCCTCACTTTCCCCCATCCGTCATAAAGTAATATACTGTACTGTTTTATCAGAATTTCACGCAACGATAAAAATATTAGAAAACCTTTTTCAAGCATTTTAGTCTCCTTTATTTTTAAACTAATGTATAAAATGCCTCTTTTTACAACCATATATATTAACTTTACCTGTTTCATTTCTGCCTGTTTTCGATCTTTATAAAATCCTTTTTAACCGACATGCGTCCTGAATGGCTGAAATTTGGTACATAAGCTTATTTTCTATTTTTCTGACATGTAATGTCATTTAAAGTTTATGGAACAAAGTCGCCCCTCTCACAAGAAACTAACAACTTTAAACTTTAAAAAAATGCATTCGAAATCGAGCATCGTGGCTCACAATGCATTACGTTAAAAGTTGCATTCGAAACCGTCGTGTCCCAGAAGGCATGCCGTTTTAACAACCTATCGAATACACATTATGAAAGGTTATACGCCAAAAACGTATGTTTTTTTGACGCCTCATTTTTCATCAACCTAATGTGGAAAAAATTATAGCAGCAAGAACTAGCTGTTGGACCCATAACACGGCATCGCTAAAGTAGATATGTAATTTGAAAAACACGGATTTTTTCGAAAATGCTTTTAAACCTGGTTTTTTAAGTACCAATATAATAATTACCTGCTAACGATAGTTTTGCTTGAGATACAACTGTAAAGTTGACGAGTGATTGGCATTTTACGCCATCTTGAATTTTTCTGCAAAATAGAACATCTTCATAAATGGAATCAATCTCACGTTCCACGGTTGCCATGGTTTCCACGGGCTCCACCTCCTCGCGCATCGACACGTGACCCTATTTGACGAATCAACGCTAGTATATTAGAGCGGCAAATTTAAACTGGAAAACTTAACATTATAGAAAAACCATAGATAAATAAACTGTCATTTATTTATCTATGGAAAAACTATGGCTTCGATTAGAACGTGTCGAAATTTGACTGCACGGCACTTGCAGCATTATTAACTCTAGAGTGAAAACGTAATTTTCTTTATTTTAATTACTGCTGTTTGGTCTCTTCTTGCTTTTTATAGGCTAATAAAACGGATTCCCCATAAAAAGCACGTTAGCATTAGGGCACCATCTTGTTGGAAGCTGTAAAGTTTGGAACTAATCGTCTTACTCGGAGGTCTTTTGCTTCTAATTGGACCTTAAAGACCCTAATGACAGGACGGGGTTGTAAAGGGGAGAGGTCATGAGCCACAAACTGCTCCCATATGGACGTCACCGTGCTAAAGGAGACGCAGATGGGACAACTTCCAGAAAACCCTTTTTTAGGACGAGCTGGGTAGGATGACGAGGGCCATCTGGTGTTGGAAACAGATTCAAGATTCTGGACTTGAAAAGTGAGGTAGGGTACGGTCATCCTATCCTGGTTGGGATAATCTTGGTTTAGCTGGGCACGACCTTAGGAGGGTCAGATCGAAGTTGTCAATCTTTGTGACTAAATATAGGGTTTTGTCAACCTGAAACCTCGGTCTTGTCACTCTCGTTGACCACGCTTATTACCCACCCCTGCTCGCGCCTTCCCTAATATCTTTTGTTTGTTTTTCAGATCCAGTTTCCAATTTTTCGTCCACTTTTCAACAGGAAGTGTTGATTTTCATCGTAGAATTTCACCCTCATTCCCCCTTTCCCGAAACAAGTAGTGTTTTCGAAGCGAATTTGCAAACTGACCCCTGTCCACCCCCGTGCTGGAATTAAGGAGTTAATTTCGAACGGCTGACAGTCCGCTAATGACCTAGATCTTGGCAACAATCTAGGCCGATCGTATATCCCCCTCACTTTTCTCATTTGGATTTTTGGAGATTTTTGCACCGATTACAATTTTGTATGGGCAAAGCCGCGATTGTTCGCACGTCAGTTTATGGTCAGCTTTTATGAACTTTCACTCCATAAAATCTTAAGGAGATTAAAGTTATCGGCACAAACAGGCACAAAAATCGTGTTTTGAATCCCAGAAATTTACGAACTGTCCTATTTCTTGTATTGACTCAAGTTGCAACTTATTTCCGTTCAGCGCCGCCTGGTGGCTTAAGGGCTTTTAAAATTGCGTTTTCCAAAATGACAGCCTGAGAAGACTTGTTTTTCCTCTCCTTTACCTCATATTGTCATGTATTAAAAGTTGACATGATTTTTAAAAACTATATGATGTGTTACGTCAGTCGTGTTTCCTTGACTATTTAGTATTGCGTTTGAAGTTCCGCTTTCTCTATCAGTTGTTTCTATGCTTTTGTAAGACAATCGAGAAAGTAAAATACTCGGGATTTTTGATGGGATGGAAGCTGAATTACATGTTGATTCCAAATGAGGCAACACTTTCAATAAATTACTGTGAGTGTTGCATTCGACGTAATATTATAATCATAAATTTAGGTGTACATACTGTGAGTTTTTTTTATAGTTCTCAGTATGTGCTTCCCATTTCCCAAGTGATTCTGCATTGAATTTAATCGAGTTCTCTATAAGTCTCCATAATCAGTTCGTGCATTTTTGCGGCCTTATTATTAAATATATGGCCATCGAGTTTGGTGATATCAAACAAGCATCTCTCAAAGTATTTTTTTTTGAATTTTCCAGAAGTGATGTTTCCACCCTCCGCCATTAGAGGGCACTGAGTCGTAAAATGACATATTTCAGCTCAGCGCCCTCTAGCGGCGGAAGGCAGAAACATTTTTACCGTTGGAAAATTCCAAAAATAAAATTTTGAGAGGTATTGGTTTGATATAATTACTTTAAACACGATCGCTATATCTCAAATAATACGCCCACAAAAATTCATGAAACCACTGCAGTCATTTGTAATCACCCGGTAAATGATGTAAGAGACCAACATGCGTCATTTATGGGCGGCCCCAGCCACCCCTTTCATAGCCAAACTCGATCTAAGGGTTATACGAAATTTAAAAGTCTATATCTACTCAGGATTTTCGATCTCTTTCATACGTATTTTTTAGCGAAATTTAGCAGTAATTAACCCACTGTGACACAAGATTCTGATATCGTTTTCGTGAAATTCATTTCGCGCCATAATTTTTAATAACCATTAATCAGAGCGCCCTAATAAAGTTTTTGCAGAGTTCGAGTGTCACAGGGACCATTTCCTGTCGGTTGTTGTCGGATTTTCTCCATTGCTACTTCGGAGTGAAAAAGTTAAAAACAACGGACAAGTTTTCGGGGATATAAACGGTTTGTGTGTTAAATTCCGCGTTATGGTGATTACAAGAAGACAACAGTTACGATTTTTGAGTAAAAAGAAAAATGGAACATTTTTGAGTCCATTTTTGGAATGCGACAGTTAGGCCTACTTTCCGAGGTAAGTTACGTAACCCTAACCTTCGGCAATTTATTTTCAGCTCAAGTTGACGTACGAATCTGCAGACCGCTTGAAATGTTGTTATGTTTGACCAAGGCAGGGTTTATGAAAATTATGATAACTACTTAAAACACTTTGTTTCAGCAGCCATTCATCGAACGAGAGTTATGTCAGAGGCAATCGATTGGTAAGGCTAGTCACATGACCGGCTTTAATTTGCCTCGATTCATGACATTGATGAGTAAATTACTCGCAAATGATTATGCTCGAACTAAATGCCAGTGTTTTTCTGTTTGGCTCCTCCTCTGACCACAAGAAGCTGCCATGGCATCATTGGCATGGCCTTGCTATGGTAATCCTTGAAAATGTGGTTCAGATTTCGTACCCTCAGATTTAGACATTGTGTTGATCAGCCTCCATTTCAGTACCATTGACATGTTGTCTACAATTTGGGTGATGTTATTCTTGGACATGTGAAGTATCGAGTATCGAGCTCCTTCAGGACGTACCCCTTCAGGATGGACCCTGATTGTTACCAGTGACTTTAATGGCTCGTTTTACGACAGATGAGTTTGTGTATGTGAAGGAATCCTGGGACTTACATGTGATATTTGTTATGTATGCAAGTTTAATTAATTGCCAACGTTGCTGAAGCTGACAGTGACTTGTTGGACGGTAAGATAGATCGCTGACAGTGTTCAAATGACTTATCAGATAAACGAGCCACTGTTAGGTGCACTCCAAAGGCCAAGCAGCCAATAAAAGCAGTATGTGAAATAGCACAAGGTGTGTTGTTTGAAATATTAATTATAGATTTATTGGTGAGCGCGCTTGTGTAACAAAGCAAAATAATCTGACTGAGTAGGTTGTCGACTGCCTGTATGTAGCACTAGTATTGACTCGTTAGCCATGTAAATAACTATACGATAAAAATATTATCAAATAAACAATCAAAAGAAAAATATATAATTTTTAGCAATGATTGGGGATTACCCCAAGAGAATAATTTTGAAAAAAAAAGGGAAATTCAAGACATCAGTATTACATTTGCTTCCACACAGCTAACAGCACTAGTGATTAACTAGTGGTTGCAGCTGTAGAAATGGAGAACTCACCTTTTAACACATTCAGTGAATTCCACTTTTATCTTCATTGCACTACATGTATATGGGATACAAATTTTATTTGAAATAATTTTTTAGTCATTATACGATAGGTAAGAATATTAAGATTTAAATGAAATTAGCAGACACGGCTACTGGAAATTGGGCATTAAAAAAGGGTTAAATTTGCTGTTTTCTAATGACGCATCTTGTTCTAGCTCTTGCTTATTCATGTATGTATCAAGCAGTATATAGTATCTCTTACACATCAGAAAATGTCATTTTTTTCATTTTCAATGTTTGGGTAAATTTGCTTTTAAACTGGAGAAGTCTTGGAAAGTCAGCCATACTAGCTAAAAATTTCATTTCTGGGGGAATTCTTACTCTTTCCTCATGGCAAAAAATCATTTCAATATACGGTAGTTTAATGTTTTTTGCATGTCATTCGTAAGTGTTACACATGGAAATTGTAATGGCCTGAGTCCCTGAGTCATTGCGTCATTGCACTGTAAGGGTGCACTGAGTCCAAGTCAATAGTTAAATTTGAAGACTGGAGCACTTTGAAGCAATTGAAGACTGGCTTTGAGTTCCAACCAATCTCGGTTATTCAATTAGGATGAGACTGGTGTACACCGTTTTGGTGGGCATTTTCGCTAATTGTACATGCATTACTTTTAAGCAAAGTGTTGTCCAGTGTAGCCCAAATTACTGTCACTAGCTAAGACGCTGACCATGCATCAAAACTGACTTTTTTAACGAGCTAAAGGTTTGCTGTCTTGCACATGTCACTGTTGATGATCATTGTTGAAATATAACTAGCAGAGGTGGGAAGGAAACTAGGAGAGGCCCTTGTGATGCGATGATGATGGGTTGTGGTTTCCCTGCGGTGCTGGACCATCCCTTCCTCCGCCTTTTGGGAGGACCCATACGCCCTCGGGTCTATTCCGCAGTATTTTTAGCCCCTTGCATTCATTTGCATGCAGATGAGCCCTTGGAGACCCTTTCTTTGGGTCAAAGCTGCCCTTAAGAGCAAATCGACCTCGACTCTCGCTTTTTTCTCCTTTTTCTTTGGGGCAACCTGATTTATGGAGCATTGATGGATCACGGGATGGGCGTAAAATGCAACAGTCAGCCTTTGCATGCCTTAACTACTTTGACGAATGCTTTTTTGTTAAGAGCCCTTCTTGACCACTGAGCCCCCAAGCCCTTTGGCAAACCGAGCTTTTTTCTGTGCCAGATTATTAAGTCTCTTGGCATGTATACGGCCTGTAAATTACTCCAAATTGCGAGTTTGCCAATGACAATGGCTTTTGACCAACATCCCACGAATTTTGATCACCTTCAGACTGCCACATATCGATATCGTGTTCAATTTTTCAGCGGGCATTCTGGGAATTAGCAGCCCAAGAAAGGAATGCACCCCTGCAGAGTCAAACTGGACATTCTCGAAGGTATTTTTTGTGAGGAATCTGAACAACTCATTGCGCTTACGTGGTGTTTTACCTGGTGAATTAACCAAAGGAATTCGGTTACTGAGGAAGACTTGGATGCAGGGTTTAGCCTGCTTGGCCATTCGTTTTATTAGGCCTATCTGTCGAAGATTTTTAATTTTTAAAGCTAATGTATAAATTGTCGAATGCCAAGCTTTTCAGGATCGTTTCTATTTTTCTAGATTCAAACAATTTTCAGATGCTGTTGAAAATAATATTTAGCAATAATAACAAGGAACGCTGTAGGCTAAATTTTTTGAGATCTAATTCTCAATTGGCCGGTTTTTAGCCAACATTACCAAACAAACGTATCCCAATGATGGATTTTAAGAACATTTATTTGAGAAACTATACCAGAAGTAATGGATTTGAGGTACACTTTCCACGGAATGTTTTTTTTGGAAATAATAATGAAAGAAATTTTTGAGGGATTTTTTATGTAAAAGCTCGACCACTAACAATGTAGTTTTAGACCATTTTGAAAATCTCAAAAATAATATTTGATCAAAGTTGAATAAAATATTACCAGAAATAACGGATTTTAGGCTGGAATAGTCTCTCGAAAATGTTTTAAGAACTATTAATAACAAAGGCAACATTGACGACAGTTTTAATTTTTTTAAAACTAAATCACCAATAATGCTCAAAAAGAGATTAATTTATTAGCCCAGCTGGCACATTTTTAAGAAAAACAATCACAAATGCTGAGTCTTGCTGAATCGTAACGAATAAATGCAAAATACAATTTTGACACTGAAAAATTGCAGGTTTCAATTCAAAGTTCCCTAAGATTTCCAGGTTTTCAGGTTCAGTATTGAAATTCCCTGAGATTTCCAGGTTTTTAGGATGAATATAGATTTTCCTGAGGTTCTCAGGTTTTCTAGGTTGAATATATTCCCTGAGGTTTCTATGTTTTCCAGGTTGAATATACAGTAGATTTCCCTGAGATTTCCAAATTTTCCAGGTTGGTAATCACCATGTCAGCTATAGATGGGTCCGACCGCTTGTTCTCCGAATTTGGAAATTGCTTCAAACGACAGCGGTTTTACTTGCATCTGTTTAAAAAATGGAATACTCGTCTAATTTTGTCACATTTAACCAAAAATAATTAAGGATTAAAACAAGTGTTAGTTTCTTTACCACTTGATGCTAATTGCGAAAGCGGTCAAATTGGCGGGAGAGTTGATAGACAAACATGATAACTCACACGTCTATTTTTTTAAATGTTTTTTGGTCGTTTCACCCTCCCCCACCCATGTTATGTTTCTGAGTGTAACGAATTTGACTGACTGATTTTGGGGCAGCAATTTTTGCGGCAATTTTAATTGGCTAAATTACGACGAAAACGCTCGGCCTTGCCAATACTGCCAGCCGCAGCCCTATAATTAATCGAGTCTCACGTAAGATGCAATCAATGGATAATTTTGGCAATTCATATTAAAAATACGCAGAATGCTTTGTTGCATTTCGGGAATCGATTTGTGCCTAGAGAGACAAGGTTTTCCGTTTTTGATGGACTTTCCAATAGTTTTTTTTTCTCGCAGGTGGGAAACAATTTTCAGGGTTTTTTTGTGCATGGTGCGCCTTTAGACCACCTTAGAAACAAATCTTTTAAGTTGAGCCAACAAATAACGAATGCAAAATGTGGCGTTTTTCAATCGATGAAAAATTTCCATTTTTTGATCTCGTTTATGGCCGTTATAACATACTTCATTATACGGTGTTTCGCTGTAACGACCTTTTTGATTTATGGCAATGTATATATACGCTATAACGGCCATTATGGCACTTACGGGTCACAGTTCATATTACGGGCCTGATGTCACATTTGTGAGCATTGGTGAGCTATGCAAACTATATGGGAAATTCATATTGCCTGCAAATTGGTTGTGGCACAACTGTATGTTGATTGGTATAAGTATCTCACGAAGAGCATTTGAAAAGATATATTTGTGTTCTACTTTTTCTAAAAATCTCGCCCGCGGCGTTTTCATTATCATTAATTTTTCTTATGAAAAATTTACCTAAAATTTCCGTCATTATGAAGAATATTTTAATACATGTATTTCAAAGAAGAAGTCCTCAAAAATGCAGTGTTTGAGATCTAGTGATTTCAACCACTATAGTGCATCGTAATTAATATGAATGCATTAAAAATCCGATTTTTCTTGTAATTTTTCAAAAATTTCGCCTATGGCAGTCTATTAATTATTAGTGTTATTATTTCTTCTTAAAAATTGTTGGCAAATTCCAACATTTCGGGATCAGATCTATAATTTCTAAAATTTCCGCCATATGGTATATTTGCTAGGATCAAATCTTTAAAAAATGTTTCTTGAAATTGTCTGTAAATTTTCCAACAAGTGTCTGGAAACCCTGGAAATTCAATTGAAGATTTGTAGTGTTGCAGATAAAGTTAATGTTAATTACACGTAACATTTTTTTGATAAGTCAGGGAAATGAATCAGATTTGGCAAATATTGGTATGAACCATGTACTTTCTAAGAAGCGAGGTAAGGGTGTACATGTATTACGAAAATTTGTTGTCGCCCTGGCCAGGACCCCCTCCAACAGGTGCCCGAGTTTAAAACAGTGGTAAGATCGTAGATTTCGGTGTTGGTTAAACTGGGACTATTATCACATCTTGGGAGGTCCCCGCATGCCAGATGAAGTATTTCGTGTCACATTTGTTGGTCCGCCAGAGGGCAATTCCGTTCCTGGGGGTTTGGGGTGGGAGTGGACACTCGTGGACGGGCCATCGGTGCTGAGAGGTGCACCTATTTTTCCAGATTGTGCACAGGTGGGCGCTGGAGGAGGAATGGCGACCCTCTCAGTGGGTTGTCACACAATGAACGTGTACTTGGGTGCTGCCGATCATGTCTTGACATTTTTACAACGTTTTCCAACAATCTTTAGGAATCCTTGGCCTTTGGAGGGACAGGAGGTGAGACAGCCCCCGTGGAAGGGGAAACCGGACGGACATGTCCCTGCAGAAAAAAATGTCGAATGACCGAATGTGAAGGCTTTGACAGCTCGTGTACGTGCAGCAACCCAATTTCCGCGCCATTTTTTCTTCCCTGCCCTACTGCCCAAATCCACGATAATCCAGCGCTGTTTTTTGGTTACGTGTACTTGTTTTTTACCTGGGCCTGGCCCACAGCACCCCCAAATAGCTGCTGAATCTGCCAATCTCTCGTGGTGAAGTATTGCCACTCGTCATTACCGCGTGTCTGAGCTTTGACCTTCGGGAGTTTTGCAGTGGGTCTCTCGCACGTGCACATGCTCGTGCTATAGGGGTTGCTTGATTTTCAAGTTGAATTCAGATAGGAAATTCAAGCAGTATAGGCCACCTAGCTCATCGCTCCTGAAGCTGGTGCTGGTCGATGATAGTGGACGATGTTAAGTTTGATGATGTGCACAATTTCACAAAGTTTCACAAACGATATGGTTCGTTACTTTTCTGCAAGTTCTTCAGCATCGTGATGCTTATGATGCTGTTTTCTCATTCAGAATTTGCTTTTCGACTTATCTTTTTAATTACAGGGTTCATACCGTCAGGGAAAGTCAGGTGGGAGTCAGGGAAAACTTTCAAAATATTTTGGATTTCAATTTTGTGACTGGATATTTCTAATTTTCAGTTCATTTTTGTGAAAAACACCCTATTAATTACACCTACAATTCGTTATTTCCAGTAGTTTTTCAAAAATTTCGCCTAAGGCGTTCCCTTTTAAAGAAACGAGCTAAAATATTTTTAACTGCAAATTGCCGTGGCAAAGAAAAATATAGCAGGTACTGTCTAAAATTCAACATTAAGATTTGATTTTTCTAAAAATTTCACCTGCTTATATTAAATCTGTTATTTCTGGTCTAGTTTTTTAAAACAAAAAAGGGCCTACAGGTAGGTATACGAATATTAATATTTGTAAGAATGTATTCAAAATTGCATTAGGACGACATTTTGTTTACAATTTCGCCTACAGCGTTCTCTTAAATGTTTATTTGCAGGCATTGTACTTTTTTAGAATTTTTTTGTGGTCACCCTGTCTCGATATTCGAAGTAAACTTTCACCTTGAGCTGTTCATATATCTCAAATTTCAAGTCTCAAATTTCAGACGCGTTTGATCTAGTTTTACTTTTTGCTTTCAATTTTGTAACAGGCATACACGCTTATACGTGACTTCTGGAATACCAGATGAGTCATCCTCAACGCTGTCCGTGCAACAGATTGCAAACAGGCTGATGGATAAATTTGCATTGAAGCCAACCCTATTGGCTCGGTGTTCGAGGGCTAAGCTGGCGGTTAACATGTTCTAAGTACCCTCTGGAAAGCCAAAATTGTTGTAAATGCCGCGTGTCTGTGTGTACTCTTCTGGTTAATGGCCAAGTAGTACAAGTACCAATATATTGTGGGCGAACATGTGTAGTCTCTTCAGTGGAGTGTTCTTTCCAGCCTCTGGAGTGTTCCCAATATCCCCTTCAGATTTCAGCACTCGAGGTTTGGCGCTGTGAAAAGCAGATTTCGGTAGTCATTTAAGGCCTACTTATAAACTGACGCGCGTCTGTGTGTGTGTTTGCACAAAAGGTGAACTAAAGGCTGTTTTGAAGGGACAAGAATGGAGAGGGGGGCCGAGGGCGCCCTGGAAAAGTGCGGGGATTACCCGAAAAAGCACGGATTAAATTTGTACTTTTGTTGCGTCCCAACACCATTAATGCGCTGTATACATACGGGAATCTCGAGTGTCGAAAATCTCCAGTTTTGTCCCTTTTTTGGGCTGTGGGCCCAGCCGATTAGCGCCCTTCCATGTTGCCGTGTTGCCCTGCAACGCGGTACCCTCCATGGTCCAGGGTCCCGTATACCTATTCATCCATGCATATTGGATTTGAACATGGTGATGCTATAGAAATATGCTCCAGGTTTTTTCTCCTACAAAGTAAACGTTAGCGTGCGTAGCTGCCCAACACTGCCAATATTCAAACCCCCCCC